>DWOZ01000174.1:0-11411 GCA_018251395.1 Choranthus vitellius
CATACTTATATAGATATTTACACCCAGACACACAGAACAAACATTCCTGCTCATCACAGAAAAGCTTGACCTTGGTGGGAATCGAACCCACGACCTTCAGTGTAGCCAGGTTCACTAACCACTACACCAACCGGCCTGTCTGCCAGATTAAAATCTGGCATAGCATATAGGCTACTTTTTATTAACATACCACGCGAGCGAAGCCGCGGGTGAAATCTAGTATTTACTAAAAAGTACGCTAACAATGTAGATTTCGTAGTTTACATAAATGAATCAGAGCCACATCTACCAAGTAAGCTAGTTTCTAATAAGATTCTTGACACAGCAAAAGTAGAACGTAGTCTCAAACAGTGAGCAAAATATTATACTATTAATCATTATAATTTTGCACCAGATGGCACCACTTCACTTTAATTAGACTCTGCGCTATTTGTGTTAAAGTTTTAAAGGTAGAGAGCGTTTAGGCGTCGTAGGAAGATACGTCACAGTGAAATATCACTTCACTAAACAATAATTTGTCCTTCGAGTTTTTCCTCGTTTTCTATATTACTTTTCTCACTTGTAGACGATGTTTCCTCATAACATATATCTATATTTATTTTGGTAGCTCCTATAGTATCAGCAATCCGAATTATAGGAATAAGCCAACACTTGAAGAAACCAATCTTGTCCCTCGGTTCGTATTGATTATGGCGAAAACTTGGCAAGTATCCATTTGTGAACAGGAACATATTTGGTTCGAAGATATTATTCGATATTTAGAACTTAATTATAAATACAATAACTCTTAACACAAATTTTGAATTTTTAACAATAAAAAAAAGAATCAAAATCTATTGCTATTAAATGATTGTGATTTTTTTTATGTGTTACACAGGTAAACGAGCAGACTGATCACCTGATGGTAAGTGATCATAATTTTTTTTTTATGATAACGTTTAAAAATAACAAGTAAATAGCAGCCTTGACGCTAAATAATTGGGGATTCAAGTTACAAAACACCAGCCAAGTGCGAATCGGACTCGCGCACGAAGGGTTCCGTACCATTTATAAAAATGGAAAAAAACATATTTGTTATATTATCCCCTTAATATAACATATATTATGCAAGCAAACGGGTTCATCTGATAGTAAGTGATCATCATCATTGGAACCCATAACTGTCTCAGTGCTGGGCTGGTGTCTCCACTCACAATTTGCGGGGTACAACCCATAGTCCACCATGCTGGCCAGGTGCGGATTGGTAGACATACCTTTGAGAACTTTGTAGAGAAGAGAGTGCAATTTTCCTCATGCCATTTTCCTTCACCGTAGCAAGTGATAATCAACTTTAAAATTAAAGGTGCGGGCCGCAGTATTTTAACCTAGGACCTTACATTCGAGAGACCAACGTTCAAACCATTAAGCGATCACCGCCACTAATGAGGACTAGTGCCGCCGGGTGGTGAAAGGAACCCCCTTATTTAGCGGGGAAGTCATGTCATAATCTGTTAAGCTGGTGCGCAATATGGGCGGTGGCTAATCTGATACTAAGAGCGTGAAAGCGGGTAGCCCTCCGGATATCGAGCTTGGTGGTGCGTAAACCCCCTGTGTACAACTCTATAACAGTTTTAGGTTTTCTACCTATGCTACTACTAGCGGGACCGTGACGAAGGGGTATTGCGAGCCACAAGGGTCACAATTTTACCCAGGGTGTGACCTCAGGAGGACTAGTGCCTCCATGAAAGGGGGACTCCGCGTTTGAGCGGGATGACCTATCATATATCACACGCTGGCTGTTATCGCAGACAGTTTCCTGACATAAACATAAATGCATCATGCATTTATTTAAGTTGAGCTGAGCAAGCCCTTAATGAAAGCCATCGTACTTTATCATATTGATTAAGGTTGGACGTTGGCAAATATCCATCTATAAATTGTGACTGAATTCGAAAATATTGCAGTCTTCCAGCAAAGCCAAATTTGAACCCGCTAAATGGTTCTCTTTTAATTTTCTTTGCCTCGCTTATTTCTCTTTGGACAGTATCCATTACTGCGCTGGATAACTCGTTTTCTCGGTCAGCTTCTATTTTCAAATGTTTTATTTTATTCGCGTCTCTTTAATAATTTAACTGAAAGTAAAGTACTTGCTTAACTGAATTTGGTTTTATAATTTTTCTGTTCCATTTTCAATTACCGACGAGAATGTCAAGTAGCTATTTCAAAACTGTTATAAGTGTAGAATTATTCAAACTGAATTTAAAAGCGACCTTCGTATTTTACGGAATGGTGGAAACTGAATTTGTTCTTGGAATAACTAATACTCATAACAATATTATCTTATGTTAACGATACTAACTGCCACACACAGACGCGTTGATGGTTACTTACATATATTGTTTCTTAGTACAAATTTTGGATACGGACGTGGGACTGGCACATTATTGTGATAAAAACGTAATTTGGTGACCCAAATTCAAATTCAGATTTTTGAAAAAGGAGCTACTCGTAGGTTTGTTTTTTTTTTACCTAAGCAATATGGGTATCAAATAAAAGATCGTTTCAAAAATAAACACATTAATATTACTGTTGTAACACATATTGTCACAGAGCGCCATTATTTAGTGGTTGGTTGTTGCAGTCAGATTTTTTGTTCCTAAATACATATATTACTTGTTCTAAAATGAGTAATCATCCTCTGTGTTTACAAACACGTTCTTGAATCCGTTTGACAAAAAGAACTCGAATGCGTGGTTCTAATTTTCAAGCCAATACGGTCTCGCATTCAGGTCCGTCGACATTTGAAAGCCGCAGTATTTTCACTACTTGCCGACACTTGACACGTTTTTACTTTCATCGCGTCCCAGAATTTAAGGCAGCATTTTTTCATGCGAATGGTTGAGGGCATAAGAGGCTTTCATATTTTAAACAGTCTCACCTCTTGGAAGGTCAAGTGTCAGCTTTATTTTGTACTTTTGGTCCGCAACTCGCATTTTAGTTGCGTATGTTTTGGATCTACGTTCTTTTTGAGTTTTCAACACGATGACGTTTTTAAAATTTGTTCAAGGTCTTATTATCAGCAAGAAAGCTATTTGATATTTTTATTGATATTTCCTTTTATTTGGCAGTTAAAAACAGGCACTTTTACAATTATAATACGAGTATTGCGCGCCGCAGGATTTAAACCCAAAACCTCCGGTTCGAGAGACCGATGGCCAAACTACGAGACTATCACACATAGGCTACTTTTTATTAAGACTTTATGAGGGCGAAGAAACGGGCGGAAACTTCTAAGCAATAATTTCAACAGATCGTAACCGTTTCGCAGCACATTGATTTGAAATATTTAGTTCTAATAATGTTATAAGTGTGAAAGTTTGTCAGGATAGATGGATGTTTGTTCACGCAAAAACTATTCAACGGATCTCAATAAAATGTTGCACAGAGATAGATCATAATCTGAAATAATACACAGACTTTATACCAACGTACCCACCAAACCGTGCAAAGCCGCTGGCGTGAACTAGTTAGCCATAATTTCCGCGGCTCGTGACCAAGTCGTAGCACAGTCATTTAACATAGTAATAAAGATAATTATAGTACTTACGTGGTACATTTGCCTGCACTAGCAGCCGCTAGATGAACAGCTATGAGCAAAGCTGCTAGGGCAGCCATCTTTTTATTTTTAAACTCAGCACATCTCCAACGAAAATATGTTCTGTTCACCGCGTCTTAATCTGAAAAGAAATGAAAGATTCTGTTTAGAAAATTAATTATCTATTTGATCTATACTTATAAAGTACCATGTACTGACTGACTCGCTGATTCGTCATCGCCGAGCAAAAACTGTTAAAGTTACAGACATGAAATTTGGTGAGTAGGTTCGTTTTATTAAGTAGACAACCACTAAGGAATTAATTTCGGAATCTCTAACCCTAGGGGGTGAAATAGGGGTTGAAAGTTTGTATGGGAGTCCGTCATTTTCTATGTTAGAAACATGAAACTTTATTTTTGGACTACTGATTAAAAATCAGTAGTTGTGTATTTAAGCAATATTGGAAATCTACCCCTGATATGAAATAAGAGTTGAATGTTTGAATGAAAGTCCTTATTAACCACGCGAGCAAAGATGCCTAACAGCTAGTGTAATTACAAAAGAAGAATTATATTACTAAAATATATTAAGATTTATTTCATGTTTTGGAGGCGGTTAACCTCTGAACTAAAAGCTGATAAGGGATAAATTGTAGTCGATGTAAAAAAGTACGATTTACAAGGAACATGAACATAATAGGTTATGGTGAACTCTCAAAATGTCAAATCCCATTTGCCTATCATGTTTTAACAGTTTTAAGCTGTAAGGGATTCCATTTATGTTTGAGTCAAAGCAAACGTGGTGCTTCCTAGTTATGAATTACCCTGCTGACTAATTGAAGATTTTATTGTTATGCTCCTAGCAACGGCAATTATCACTTACTATAATTGTCTGCTCATTTGTCTACAAGAGCCCAAAACTATAAAGCATATAATAATATCTTTACTTCTCTAAAGTTACATTACCACACAAAACTTATAAATATAAACTTATAATTATGACAATTATAAATTCAGTTTGTCATTCCAACTCTGATACCCTAGCTAAGATTTAACTTGTGTTAAGGGTAGCAGTGGACAAAACACATATATATAAAGTCAGTCAGTTGTATGTTACAAGGAGTTTTTTACACCCCTCGTTATCATCCCGCCGGTCCGAACAACGCGGTTTTCATCGACTTTCATTATGCGTACCGCTAAGAAACGGAATAATTTGCCAACGTCAGTGTTCCTGCTTACGTGTGATGTAGGAATCTTCAAGAGAAAAGCGAATAGGCATTTACTAAGTTAGTGCACCCAACTTCTTAGACATCATCGCCACTTACCATCAAGTGGGATCGCTGTCAAACATTAATTTATTCGACGTAATAAGATCCACTTTCAACCAAGAAGCGCTTTATTGCGAAGCCACAATCTTCTTGGTATTTCAGCCAGACAACAAAATTTAACAAAAAGGAAACACAACGTTTATTAAAATATTTAAAAACACAAGCTTTAAGTAATACCTAATACAAAGAAATACACAAAATTTCATAACTGTATTGTTAACCGTTGATAATTCCCTTGTCTGGAGCCAATCCTGAACGTAGTATTAGGCTATGCTTATCATAAAAATGTACAGTCATTAGGATAGAAGGCTTATACAAAATTTCGCTTTTACAAAAGACCGTGGTGTAAGAGGAAGTATGTCTAATTAAGCTTGCAAGATTTGACCCGAACACTTAACAAACAAACGCACTAATATACAAACATACACTAAAAGTTAAATTAAAGCTTGCTGCAAGAATTCGGTAATCAAAGTTCATTGCAACCCATACCCACTACTAGGATCAAGTCTCCTCTCAGTGTGAGGGGTGCAGGCCATAGTCCCACCACGCTGGCTAAGTGCGGATTGGTGAACTTCACACACCTTCGAGAACCTTCGAGAACTCTCAGGAGTGCAGGTTTCCTCACGACGTTTTCAATAGCAAGTGATAATCAACTTCTGATACGCACATAACTTTGAAAATTAGAGGCGCACGCTTCGAACCCATAACTTCCCGTAAATCAAAGTTATTACAGATTAATTTACAAAAATATACTAGTATTTACATGTATCACAATCCTTATTGATACAAATACCATTCTCCAAAAACCAGATTTATCTAGCATAAGTATACCCGAAGACCCTTTCAGGAATATCTCATTTATTGTCATTCCTTATCGGTCGCGGGCTACAACATACTAAAATTGGTCGAACGTAATAGTTAAGGGGATCACTTAAAGTTAGTAAGGCCTTATTTATGATACATAAAAGCTTTATAGCCTGAGAGACTGACCTAAACAGACTTTATAGACGCCCTTCGCACATAACCAATCTGGATTGTATTGGAACGTAGTTTGGTATATCAAGTTACATATGTTCTTAATATACAGCATAATAGTTTGATCGTTGGTCTCTTGATTGGGTCCTGGGCTCAAACCTCGCACCTCTAATTTTCAAAATTATGTCCGTATCAGAAATTGATTGTCAATTGTTAAGTTGAAGGAAACATTCAGTCAACCGACAGGCCGGTTGGTCTAGAGGTTAGTGAACCTGACTGTTACACCGAAGGTCGTGGGTTCGATTCCCACCCAGTTCAAACTTTTCTGTGATGAGCAGGAATGTTGGTTCTGCGTGTCTGGGTGTCATTTATCTGGGTGTCATATATATCTATATAAGTATGTATTTAATTAAAATTTAAAATATATGTATGTTTATCAGTTGTCTGATCACCATAGTACAAGCTAACGCTTAGTTTGGGATCAAATGGACATGTGTGAGTTGTCCAAAGATATTTATTATTTTGAGGAAACATGCACTGAGTTCTGAATGGTGTGTGAAGTCCACCAATCGCAGTTGGTCAGCATGGAGAAGGGCCTGTACCCTCACATTGTAAGTGAAGACCGTCATTACATTTTTAAACATTATATACCAATGACTTTTAATAATTCTCTCTGAGAAATTCGACTCGAGTCTTATTTAAATATTCTTCAAGGATTCTAGTTACTGAAATAGACAAGCGAACAAAGAAATTACGTCTAGAGGTCAGACTTAACAAATTGTTAGCCAGAATTCATTTTAAAATCGTTAATGTTTATTTTCAAAGCCTCTATTGCTTATAAAACATTTGACTTAGAAGAAATTATCTATGATCTGAAAATAATGTTCATTGTCTTGATAAGTGAGACTAAAATTAATATATTTCAAAGCGGCATACTTTATATTGTCCTAGCTTCCGCCCGCGACTTCGTCCGCGAGGAATAGTTACTTCGGGCTAACGCTAATTTTGTTTAACTTCGTTTTGCCTGACGGCCTTGCACACTGTGCGTACAGTACTCGATCATTATTTTGCTGTGACTTTCTTTAAAACTGCGATATCTCCTAATATATTTATTTAAATCGGATGATGTAAGGGGCAATTTAGTTTTAAAGTAAAAAGTTGTCATGAATAACGTATTTATTTGAATAAGGATTAATATCATGTTTATAAAAGACCTTCATAAATAATGCATTATTTTAGAACAAATTTAGTTAGCATAAAAAAATTATAGTAAGCTTACCTTAAAAGATAGACATATGTCGTCGCGGACTTAGTTTTAAAACTTTTGAAGGGGAATAATTGAGTCATACATGATTATTACGAAACTTTAACCGTTTACGCAGCGCACGCACCGGAAGCTCTCAATAGGAAAAAAATCCCTCGATTTTGAAACATTCTCATTGGTGTTCCGCTCCTATCGGTCTTAGCGTGATGATATATAACCTTCCTCAATAAATGGGCTATCTAACACTGAAAGAATTTTTCAAATCGGACCAGTAGTTCCTGAGATTAGTGCGTTCAAGCAATCAAATAAACTCTTCAGCTTTATAATAATAATAATAAATATCTTTATTTCTCTAAAGTTCCATTAGCACACAAACCTTATAAATATTATGACAATTATTAATTCAGTTTGTGATTTGAACTCTGATACCCGAGCTAAGATTTAAATTGTGTTAAAGGTAGTAGTGGACAAAAGACATATGTATATGTTATAAAAAGTGTCATAGGATAGATTTTTTTATATTTTTTCGACTTGATCGTATTTTGAGTTTAGCCAGTTAGCTTTATAATATTAACATAGATTTTTTGATAATTTTTAACTACTAAACTGCAACTAGGTCGAAATATCGGTATAATAATAAACAGATCATGAGTACTTGTTTGTGTTTAAAATGCTTCTAAAATATAAGCAAAGTCTAAGTTACAAATATATAGCAGAAATAGCTAAATAATAAATTAGTGAGGAACTTACGAGCGTACTGAATTCCATGTTGACACAGACAAACAAATGGTACATCACAAACATTCTAGTGGACAGCAAACAATTATCCATTACATAGCCAAATGGCTGGAATAGCCAGTGATATTCGAGGATGAAAAAAAGAAAGAAAGAAAAAATATAACTCCTCCTCCTCCACTCGGCCTACCTGAATTTGTCAAGAGAATAGATACTCCCGCAAATTTAGCTTTGACCGATAAAACCAATAATACACGCCATATAAACACATATAAACACGCCACATATAAACACGCCATAACATTCAAACCTTGTTCACATTTCTAGTGTGACAGTCCACAAATATACAAATTGACATCTCCATCACAAATAACAAATTTAGGATTCCAGCTCATAAGTCGACAAAACAACTTGGTAGTTGATAAGTACACAAGGATTGCTGGCTTCCTTTAAGCAACCACCTTGAGGTATACTTCCATCTAGCTTTCCTACAAATTTACCATATATCATTAACAATTTACAATTTGAATTAACCATACTGTTAAAACTGAAATTTCAGCCACTTTACAGCCCAAAGAATCATGAAAATTACATTATCTTCTGTCATTTCAATATCCCTTGAAACATGGGAAATGTTCAAGATATCTTCAGGCTTGTCAGATGGTACTCAATAAGAATCTGTTATAACATTAAGTCCAAGAAATTAAGGTTCAACCCTTCGTTTAGTTCTCATAGTCTGCATTATGCAAAGTCCCATCTCGCAAAGACTGTTATGTTACTCCAAATTCTCTCTGACATCAATAACCATTATTTGACTCAAGTTAATATGCAGTCTCGTCTCGTACATAACTCACTGTAACCTAAGTTCATCTAATCATAACATCTTCAACATACAATGTCTTATTTTACCTGTAATTATTTTTATGAACAAAATCTTAACCATAACCAAGCCCGTTATGCCCAAAACAATATTCACAAGCAAAGTCTTTTTTGCCCATAGCAACATTCACAAGCAAAGTCATTCTTACTCAAAACATTATTTACAAGCAAAGTCCGTCTTGCTCAAAACAATATTAACAAAGTTCTTCTTTCTCATAAGAATATTCACGAGCAAAGTCCTTCTTGCTTAAAGCAATATTCATAAGCAAAGTCCTTTTAGGTAAAAACAATATTCATGAGTAAAGACCTTACTCATAGCGATATTTATGAGCAAAGTCCTTCTTGCTCAAAACAAAATTCTTGAGCAAAATCCCTCTTGCTCAAAGCAATATTCACAAGCAAAGTCATTCTTACTCAAAGCAATATTCATAAGCAAAGTCCTTCTAGCTCACAAGAGTAATAAAAGCCATAATACCCACTTTAACAAAACACTATGCAAAGTCTTCCTTGCAAATATCTTCTTCAAGCAGTCAACTGCTTGCATTAATCAACGTCAGAACGTTTTGGCAAAGCCCAGATCAACAAGTTTCTTTAAATCTTTTCCCATTCTTAAGGAATCTCACTGATTTAAAGGCACATCAGTTGAAATACACATTGCAGTACTTTACAAATTTTGGTACTATATCATAGTGTGAAAGTTGTTACAGCCAATAACGGTGCTACTAGCCAATGCCATGTATTCACAGAAGTATAATATAACAAGATCTACTTTATGTAACTCACATTGTACTACATTAACAAACATTGTGACATAACAGATAACATCTGCGAACTCCTTTGTAATTCCAATTTGTGTAACCTTTAGTATCCACTGCCTTTAACTTACTGAGTACTTAGTTACCATCATTTTCTTACACAAAATTATAATTTCAATGAATACCAGTATCATTCAAGAAACAATACAAAGTAATTAGATACATTTTTTTTCTCATAACTGAGATCACTAATTAACAAGTAGGTAATAAATAACTCAAATTTCAATCACCATAATCCCAATAATTATATTGATAATCTATACCTACAGATACTCGGGTAATTTCCTTCCATTTAAAAAGCAATCTAAACATTATTTAATACTAGTATATTAAACCTATTGCATCAGTATTATCCTTAAGTAGACTATTTACCTCTCAAAAATATTCTACTCAATCTTAACTGTACCTCCTCCTAGTGCTTAAACACCTGAAGTAAATAAATACTTCACAAAATCCTTTTACAAGCAGTAGGTAAGATTAAGACTGTTTACTCTTATTACTTTCATGTGTATACACACACTTTATTCATTTACCTAGATATAAAAAGGAATATTGACATAGTACCTGAAATTTGCAGCAGTTTTCAAGTGACAACAAACTTTCGTAGGTAGAACTTTGATCACAGCAGCATTTCTCCTTACCATACACATTGCAGGGTCTTTTAAACACCATAGAACAAAACATAACATAGTCGAAGAGTTCGAACTTCGTGATGATATTAAAAACACTTTAGTAGGCGCTTGCGTTAAATTCCATTTCTGTTGTCGCATCAAGATGACCTTCGTATGGGCTACTGCAACTGCAACTGTTAAACTGTATAACGCGACGAAGAACTGTGACGAGCGGACTCCGAGATAATATCCAAGAACTCTTCCTGTATGCAAACATTCTTCGACAAATCCACCTAAACGCGCCCAAATTGACATCTCTGCTGTTTACTCTACGCTGTCAGCTGTCACTAGTTATTTTGCTTTGCTAACGTCAATGTAGCACTTGACGTTGCACAGATTACTTACAGTTCTCAGTTACAGACTAAACTACATTGGCCTTGTTTATCTTTAATACTTATTAGGATTCTTTTATTTTGTAATCCTGTTTCTAAAACAAAAATACTAGCAGAATTTAATATTATAGTATATATATTAAGTTTCCTTATTACATTAAATTACTTATGAAGATTGGGCCATAAAGAATAAAAGAAGTCGGGGCAGTTTTCGAGACCAAAAACGTGATATAATTTCAGAATAAATTGTTGAAGAATTCAATACTTATAAGATGAATTTCATGCTCAAGATACATCGAAGATTTAGTACAAAATGACGACTTTAACATTACTTCATACAGTGACGTTATTCCTTGTGTCGTCAACACTTAAACTCAGAGTCGTTAATAGTTCCTTAAATTACGTCTTACTACAGAATCTCTATACAAATTTTATAAGAAGTAATTTGAGTAAGTACCTATTCATTAACAACTCTAGTGCTATCATGCAATGAGATTTTGCTATATCGCGCGGTTATCTATGTATACGATTAACAAATAATTACTTCAAAAATAAAATAGGTGTTCATGATCCAGCGCCATTTATTACGTAGAATAAGTTAATGCTTGACATCGATCCCACCTGAAGGTGGCGTGGCGATGATGTCTAAGATGTTGGGCGCGCTTACTTAGTAAAGGCCTACTCCTCTTATATCAAGCTTTTATTTTACAGTGTATCATTACATAGTATAAAACAAAGTCGCTATTTTTGTCCGTCTGTTTCTCTGTATGCTTAAATCTTTAAAATTACGCAACGGATTTTGATGCGGTTTTTTGTAATAGGTAGAGTGATTCAAGAGG
>DWOZ01000175.1:0-11409 GCA_018251395.1 Choranthus vitellius
TGTTTTGATTGTAATCCATCGAAAAAGTTAAGCAACAGCGGGCGTGGTCGTTAGGAGGATGGATGACCGCTAGTGATAATAAATGTCTTGAGCGCTTTCGTGCTTCAAAGGTCACGTAAACCCGTCTGTCCTGGTTGTTATAGTAATCCTTAAGCCACGTTGGAGGTGAAAAAAAAAATCTGTCACTTGGGTTAACCACCAACTCCTACATCCGCACTGGAACAGCGTAGTGGAATATGCTCTACACTTCCATAATCACGAGAAGAGACCCATTCAGTAGTCAGCCATTGATAGCCAAGATTTGTATGAATAAATTTCAGGTGTTAATTGCTAAGTAAATCATATTACCTCTCCATCGTTAAATCGGGAGATTGTGAGACTGTTACGTAATTTCATTCATAAATTTTATATCCCATTCGATAATTTCAATATCTCGTAATCGCATAATCAAATGCGCATACTTTAGTTGCGTGAGCCAGGCGACTGTTATTACAACTGCATTCGTGACAGATTCGTCGTGGTATTGTTGGCCTTGAACTTCGGGTTTAATATTCCATACACACGAAATTATATTATGGCTTAGATTGTACGTTATAGCCTGTTTGAACGTTGGCCTGGGTTCGTATTCTGAGTGCATTTTGTTTTTTTTTTATATTCAATAAGTTACCGCTTGACTATGAAACCACCTAATGGTAAGTGGCAACATAGTCTTTGATGGTAAGGCGTACTAACTTAATAAAAGCCTATTCACTCTTGACTTCGTTACGTTATAATCAAACGGAAATACCGACGCGGCCAACTTATTCCACTCCTTCGCGGTACGAATGATAAAGGGCGAGGCGAAACGCGAAGTTCGTACAGGCGGTGTGTTTACGACGAAGGAATGGATACCCGCCGTGCGTCCGCTCGTTCGATGGTGGTGGTGGTGGTTCTTTTGATAATGCATTGGATATTCTTCTCTATTGCTTTACTAATGTATTTTAATACTCTATGGATATAAGACAGTTACAGGTAAAATGGAGAGTAAAAATGAAGTTTAAACTTTACTAATGTAAACCTATTGATCGTGATACTGATCTAAAACTAGTGAATGAGTATGAAAATATGTTTTTAATTACGCTAACAAAGTTTTGTACAACACTCTGTAATATAAATCAGTTATTCTAGATTGACTGTATTTTTTATATTATACATTTTTTTTCTCAATATAAATTGATTGCTGTTCCAATTTTAAAAAATATGGGATTTTTTTTCTTTAATTACTGTACTTATTATCAAACAAACAACATCAATAGCATTGTAATCACGAGTAGATTTTTCACATACTTTCTACTACACTGTCAGTCAGCTTAGCCGGTCCCTAAGTACAATCGTTAGCGTTTAGTATAGCGGTGTAAGATGAGAGTGAAGTGTGAAGCGTGAATGTGGTTCTGACCTCCCGATGTCGTCGTATGGTGCGATCCTCGTAACGTGTGCCACCCGTGGAGGCCATTGGACGACTGAGCGTGCTGTTCGCGTTGCTGGGGGAGTGCGGCGCACCCCCCGCACCGCCCGCTCCCCCCGCACCCCCGCTCGGCGTGCCCTGACCTACACCACACCCGCGTTACCAGGCTATGTACACAGGCGAATAGGATTACGAGCCCATGGATTTATTGTTTTTATTGCAAAATTTTGTTAATAGATGGCGCTGTTTCGATACGTTTTTTAAATTCAACTTAAAAATAAAAGATTTTTTCTCCTCTTTTCTTCTTCCCAATAAAGCCCATTTTCGAAACACCGGTACCATTAGAAATAAATGATATGCATAAATGTGATAAAGTTATTTAACTGTAGCTAGTTTTGTCATACACCTATAGACATCATTTTATGTCTGTCCAAATGTGCTTTACCATTAGAAACCTACAAATAAAAATCTCGAGAATTTCGGTCAATTTATGAACTTATAATGTGAAAACAATATTCCATGGGTTCGTATGCCAATTTTGCGATGGCAAATTCTGTTTACAATCTTTGCCTTAATCGATTCAACCAAATTGAATTATCGATTCATTCAATGTTTACTATAATCTAACTGGAATTAAGTATGTTAAACTTTTAGGTAAAATAAATCAATTTGGTTGTACCATGTATTATTCGCGTAATGGACCTTTTGAGTTATTTTAATCTTTTCATAAACTTACATGTAAAAAAAATTGCACGGTCTTTTGGGTCGAATAATCGATTAATACAAAAAGGTTAACTCTGTTTTACGGGTATCTTGAAATGTCAATAAAAATCACATCGATCAATAATTACATCGATTCTGAACCTTAACCATCTACTAACATATACCTATTGTATTTCATTTTCGAGATTGATTTAATGAAATATTTAACTCAAAAGTTCCAAAACGCAAAGCGACAAATGGATATATGAGTGACGTTACATGAACGCACACTACAAGTTACCCAGCGTATACTATACGCACACTAACACACATATTATACAGTATCTCTATTATGTAATAGAATTATCTAGTTCTGTATATTAACTAAGAAAAACCATCTAATAATGTAAGGATGTGATATGGTAAATTAATAAAAATATGTAAAATAAATATGAGTTAATGATATATTTATTAATAGATAATAAAGTGTGTAAAATAAAAATAAATAATATATATAAAATAACAGTTTTTTTTTAATGTTGTATGCGTAATTCGGAACGACATTGCAAAAATATATTTGTATTTTCTGAAAAACCTTGATTGGGTATAAGGTTCTGATTTATCATAAGATGCAATAGATTCCATATTGTTTTAATACATCCAAAAATATCAGAAAGTCAAAATTTTCTCATAAAAGATTATGATTTAAAAAAAATCGTTTAAAATGTACAAGTTACATTATCCCTGTTCTGTACGGTGTGGTTTATTAATTTAATTGCAGAGATTATATTAATTATATTAGACAGGCAGTGCTGTTCATTAGTTTTTATTTAATTAATAAACGTGATGTTTTGCAGTGAAAATATAATATACAGTGTATTATTAATTTCATTTAGTGTTCGTTTATACATCCCTTGATTATGCTTTCAATCGTCAGTAAAATACAGAAATTTTCAAATTATTTATTAATGTATATATTTAAAAGAATACAGTTAACTTTATCTAAAGTATACAGTAATAAAATAATTATTATTAGATTTTAACTGAAATGGCTACCCACGATAAGCACCCATAATTAGGCAAGTAAAAATATTTCTTAACTGAATATAATTTTATTAAATTGGTTTGATTGTATCAATTTAACTGACAATTGAGAGAACAATATTTAAATATTGCACAAACATATACAACAATATGCAACGCTAGGAACAGAGCATAAAAACATTCCATACAAAATTTATGTACGGACAACACATATAACATTCATGGCACGAGAACAAACATTTATGTGTTGCATAAAAATCGAATTGGAATCGAACCCGCGACTTAGATCAAAGCCTATATACACCATGTTGACATCAGTCATCAAATCAACTCGATTTATAGGAAAACATTGTAATACCAGCCTACTGTATTCATTAAGGTTGAATTTACACGAACAGACTTGCTGCATTGATAGCTTTTGTCCACATCAGACTCTCTCGATTCAATCATAAGTCACGATATAAAAAATACATTTAAGTATTCCCCTTTTGACTAGCAGAATTTCTAAATTCAATCCTAAATAACACATTATAAAGCTTATAATTCAATGCATCCTATACTCATCTCTAACACACACATGGCGTTTGAACCCACACTAATCATTAGCTTGTAATACAATGATCGGACAACATAATAAACGTACATAATATATGTAAATATATATTTATAAAAAAACATAAATAGATATTTTTTTTACACCGAGACACAGAACAATCCTCTTCATCATGGCAAATGTTTGGGAATCGAACCCACACCCTTCAACTTAGCAATCAGGAGTAACCACCAGGCCTACCTAGTTAATAGATGTCTTACCACTGCTATTGGAGGATCCTCGTGGCTGGGCAGCGCGCGCTGGCGTGAGGAAGTCAGCCTCGCGCCAGCCGTGCTTACGATACACTTCTCGCAACTCAGCGTGTGACCACATCGTCATCAACACTTGACCTGAAAACATTCGACATTCTAATATATCTTCTGAATTGAAACTGACTTTTTTTGTCATAAGCTGACAGACGAGCTGGCAGGTCATCAGATGGTAAGTGGTAACTGCTGCCCATAGACATTAGTAACACCGAGCTAAGATGTCACTTAGGCGACGCCTGCCAGGAAGGATGTAGTTACGAAACCCTGGCACATCAACGCCTTCGTTTAAAGACGGATAACTGAAGAAGAATGAGAAGGAAGATGACTGAAAAATTAGAAAGGAAGATTAGCTGGCTCTCAAGTCTCCAGACAACACGACGAATCGTTGGCGACTGATTCAAGGTGATATCCAGCCAGACGGGTTTCACAAAAAAACAATAACCCTTCCATATCACTAAAACATGATACTCAGCATTACATCATCAGCCGTCCCTACAGTACACAAACACTGCTGACCTGCAAACTTGAGGACGCGCGGCGTGTGCCGGTGTCGCTGCTTGGTGAGCGCGAGCAGCCGCTCCACGCCGCCCGCCTCCAACAGCGAGCGGGAGAACTCTCCGCTCTTCTTGATCACCTCGTTCAGCGTGGCCAGCACCGCCGCTATCGTGTCATCAGACGTGCCCTACAGTACACGAACGAACTTATTATTATCACTGTCATACATACACTAACATAAAAAATAATAACTGTACTTGGTAATATTTTTGACTGAAGCTCGTTTTCCTCATCCTTACAAATCTTGTAAAGAATTGAAATTGAATATTGAAAATCTCTTCCTAAAATCATACTTTTAAAGTTGATTTTGATGTTATTTTTTGGAAGACTCGCATATTGTGTCACTAAAAAATTTTTGCGGTTCAATGTATTAAATATGTAATAAGACGGTTTTATAAGAAAACTACGATACTAGTCATCCACTGGTTTGTTTCAAATTCAAAATTAATTTATTCATGTAGGTATTAAAAATACACTTATGATCGTCAACAGTGTCTAAAGACAAATTCATTATTTTAATAAAATATCTAAAAGTTGGACAATAACTATAATTCATTTCTAACAGTATTAATGTACAAGCATCTCTAGAAGTCGTAAGCACGTATGTAATAGATGAATATCTGTTGTTGGTTTAGGAGTGTTATTTGTGATGTGTCATCCACGCCGCCTAACAGGAAAGCTAGTATATGCCTATAGCCCATATATGATCCTTGCTTTAATATATTTTAATTTAATTTTCTTTTTTAATCAAGATAAATAGGTAGTAGGAAAATTGATCAATAAATTAATTGCAAGTTGTTAAAGATAATATTGATATTATTGAAATATGAAATATATAATAATATACCATTCAACCTGTCATCATACTAGTCACTAAACTAAGGGGCCATTTCAAGAGACTTATTTAAAAAACTGGTTTCTTTATAAATGGCCAAATTTTTTACTAAGAAACATACATTTTTGCCTACTATTAAGTGAAACTTTGAACATTATTTATAAATTGATTATATTGAATTACATTACCAACATTGGTTTACAAAGGTATCCATCATGGCGACTGATTTACATAAAAATAACAAAAACATATTCATAATATGTAAACAAAAAATATGTAGGTGTTTGTTTCTATTGGTATAGAACAATATTTCAGCATATTTTATTACTGGATACCATTTAAAATACCATTAAATTGGAGTATTAATGTTATTTACTAGTGAAAATATTAGTCTATGTAAAAGGTCATTGACCTGCTACACCACATTAATTCATTTATTGACATACTTTCTCCATGAGTGTCATAACTGTACTGATATTCAGAAATTAATAAAGGAATAGGCAGATAGGTATAGGAAATTTACCACATATGGCATTCCTGAGATTGACTTATGTAAATTATTATTAGAGGTTATAGGAACCACTGAGGTAATATGTGTATGCAGCATCATTAATCCTACACGTGAACATCTTTGAATCAACGTAGGGCACACAAATAGTGGTATGTGTTCTAAAGCAATGTTTATATGTTGCATGTTCAGAATGTAAGGTTATAGAATGTGATGGTTACCTCAAACACGCCCAAACACCGCCCTAGCTTGCCGATGACGCCGGCTTCCTCCAGCACCTCTCGCATCGCAGTCACCGAGGGCTCCTCCTCAGGCTCGACACCGCCGCCTGGCACTATCCAGTTGTCGGGCCGACGCGAAGATGTCACGAGCAACACCTGCTCACAAAACACAACTTTACACCCCCATCCCGCTTCTACTAACCATCCGACGTACAAACAATGCACACTAACCTCCGTTTCGGCGTCCGACCGTACGCATATACAAGCCGCGCGGCGTCTGAATCCCTCGTCATCGTAAATCCTGATCGAATTAGGCTTCTCCTTAACCATTTCGAGTATACACGTAAACGCGAACTAAACAGACGATCACAAACGAAAAGCAGACATCAAATAGAAAGAAAATTATGAACCGAACCAAATTTTTTAATGATCAACAAACGCCATAACCGAGGTATCCTAAGATAAATGTATCCATTTTCGACTAAATTATGAGTTACACAATGTACATATAAAATGAAACTATAATAACAATAACACTACAATTAGAGCAATATTTCAGCTATAACTAGCTTTTGATCGCGTATTTTAAGCCCATGTTGAATGGTGCCTGACGTTTTCTCTGCGAAAATCGAAATAGGTTTTGGAAAGCAAATTGATGAGTCTATCAGCTGACAGCCGGATGTACAAACCGGTATTGCCATAAGTTAAGTTTATATTTGCTGGTGCCTGAAACCAGTGACCTATATTCTAAAGTGATAGGGGCAGGCACCCAAGCCCAAGCAACTACTCTATAGTATTAGCCTGAATTAATGTCAAAATATTTTTCCAAGTTATGTACTTCCTAACTTTTAGAATTGTAGAATTTGTATTGTATTTTTGTAATTCCTATAATATGTTATAGATACTTCAATATTAAGCTCTTACATCGCTTAAATCACTACATCATAATGACAGTTGAATCAACTTTCTCTAAGGCGACATTAAAAAAAAATTGCATCTAATTACTTCAATAAAATCATGACATTGGATAACAATAACACATATATAACAACATATTAACATTTTTTGCATTAACATTATGGGTGTAATTGTTGCGGTATCATTTAACTTAGCCCATAGACTCGCGTCGTTAGTTGTGGTCTCTAGTTTCGAGCAATCAAAGTGTAATCGGTTATCTGTATTAGACATTTTCTACCTTTTAAGTTATCTGTGATGAGAAACGACAAACAAGACAGTGACGAAGACAGTTAAAATTTGAATTTGGCTTCGTTTTCGCTTCAAAATAGTTCTGAATACTTCTGAAACCTGGGAACTTTTTCCATGACTGTGATTGTGCACAATATTTTACTGAATATCAAATATAATAACATCAACAATGTGTAGTTTGTAGGTCTACCCAGAACTTTGTCATTATTTTAGTTGTCGTATCAATTCTAACATTTAAAAAATTTGTTACATTGCATGCAAGTTTCTTACTTTAGCTACCGTTTTTTTTTCAGGTGTAGTGATGGGTGAGTTAAATCTTAAGGATTGTAACATATATAGATTCTATTCTATGTAATATAATGTAACTGTTTTTGTTTGCAGACAAGAGTTTCGACTTTGGAGCATTATTGAGAAATCATGAGAAAAAACACAAAATTAAACCAACGCAGTTTGTCAGTCTAGATGCTGGGGTATACATAATTTCTTATGTCGCTTACTAAATTTAGTAATTGGATTTAATGTTTATGTTCTGTGGTAGCTCTTATGTACAACGAAGACCAACTTATGACAATATTCTTTGTATTTCAGGTGCGTAAACGACTCGAGAGCAACATAAAGTTTCGAAAGAGCAGTCGATTAACCAACTTTGATAGCATAAGAAACTTACCAGAAAGTGAGACACCCATTGTAGAGTCAGAACCTCCTACCAAAGCACAGCTCAGGAAATTGCAGCTTGAAAAATGGAAGGAAGAAAAACAGAAAAAGAAGAAGGAAGCAGCAGCTCAGAAAAAGAAACCCTTCTTAGCTGGAGTAGTTCCTGCTCCTATTAAATATGTTCCACCACCTCCATTACCCATAGCAGTGCCCAGTTCCTCAGGAAGGGTTACACGATCGCAGTCTGCTAAAATAAATGCAACATCGCTAAGTGCCAAATCATCTAAGAATGTTATAAAGCAAGCCAAAACAGAGTCCTTTGCTCCTAAAAATGCAGTTTTCAAGGCCCCTCAATTTAAAAATATGTCCAAGTTACCAATATTAGATTCTCCATTTAAAATTAAGAAAAATAAGGAAATAATGGTTTTTAATCCTGTTCAGACAACCACACTAAGAGTTAGATCTAAAAGCAAACCTAAATCTGAAAAACCTAAAAATGGTGAAGTTAAAAGAAATATGACAGAAAGGGTAATATCCCAAGTGGATAAAAGACCTCAACGAGGACAAGCGGGAAGATTTGTTAAAGCTGTTAGTTCTAGTTCAATTCATTCATCTGGAGAAAGGCTTTCGCCTCCATCACGGGAATCCAAACCCAAAGGTAAAACTGTATCAAAACATGTTTCAAGCTCCTCTTCCGAAGAGACAGTGTCACCTGTCTCCAAGCAACTAAACTCAAAGTCTAAGTTGCCAGGAAAGACGATTCAAAGCTTAGAAAGTTTGGCAGTTCCACAACCTGAAAAAAAAACTCCAAGGAAATCCAGGGAATCAAATAAAGCATCAACACCAAAGAATGCTATTCCTAAAAGTGAATCTAGTTCAGAAGAGCGACTCCGATCACCAAAGTCACCAATAAACATACCTTTAACACCAGAACAGATAAAAGAAGAAGCCCAGAAGAACAGTCCTTTTATCACTCTTTCCCGGGGCAAGGCTAATGCAAGAAGGGAGACAATGATTAAAATCAATGAAGGTAAGCTTATATATTTTATAATGTTTGTAATAGTAATGATTCTTGAATACATCACATATAGAACTTATAATATAAATTCGAAAATTTGTTAGGATGGATGGATGGATGTATGTTAATGTCATCCAAAAACTGCTGAACAGATGTGAATGAAATTTGGTACAGGTATAGATTATAGTCTGGATTAACATATTGATAATTTTTATTAATATATGTGGGCAAAGTCCCAAAATATATAATTATGCATTGTGTCTAGATAAAGTTGCCATCGAAAAATTTTAAAGGTGAAAATCACAATAAAAAAATGTAAACCAAATTTTTTGTAATTTTCATGGCCATTTTAATTTAACTGGAGAATTGATGTAAACAATCTGTTTATGTAACTGTCTTTTTAAATATCAGTAATTATTTTGAAGATTTTGATTGAGGCCATTGTTCATACCAAATCTAGCAAGATGGAATTCACAACTGTATGAGGTACAGTTAGTGTTACTATTTGTAATAATAATAATAAAAAAACATCTCAGGACAACTCACACACGGCCATCTGATCCCAAACTAACCATTTTGCTTGTACTATGGTGATCAGACAAGTGATAAACATACATATATAGTTTTAAATACATACTTATATAGATATATACACTCAGACACAGAACAAACTTTCCTGCTCATCGCAGTAAAGTTTGACCTGGGTGGGAATGGAATTCACGACCTTCCGCGTAGCAATCAGGTTCACTAACCACTACACCAACCGGCCTGTCAAATTAAAAATAAAACAGATTTTATAGTGTTTTACTTCACTGTAATAACCAAAGTTATTTAATTTTAATAAATTTAAGAGAAAATTTATATTCCATTCATCATGGACTTTGTATATTTTGCCATACTATTCTAATATTAATAGATAAAAGATTTTTTGATGTTTGTATTTAATATACATATCCATTATCCTTGGATGACATAGGGCATATTTACGACAATGAGATGCGGGAGATCTATGACATAAGTAACTGCGCGGCTGGAATACGCGGTCGGCTCCCTACCCAGTAAAAAAACAAGTTCACTAATGCGTAGCTGAGACTAGCAGCTTACTTTATTATAAACGGCTACTGTGGCTGTTTTACAAGCTGATAAAGGCATGACAATCGATTCAATTGCATCAACATATCGGCGTAAAAAACGCCTATCTTGTACGGCGTATTCGTAACTATATTATTTTATTATTTATAAATTGATTTATTATAATTTTCAGGTTTATTTGATGACGATGCGAGTGATGTAGACAGCGTGGACTATTTTAGAAACCAACTAAACTCCGAGATTAAACGTATAACTGAAATGTGCGATATCTGGGATAAGATCCAAGAACAATCGCAATTGCCGGATATAGTTCAGGTATGGTGGTTTATGTCCAAGTCTCGTATAGTCTCTGATCACTGTTCTTAATAGGAATAGTTGAAAAAGTATCAAATGAGGCATCCTTAATTTTGTAAATGTTAAAGTGTGTGCCCGGATTTCACGTCGAGATGAAGCGACGGTTTTTTATGTGAAGATAGTTTAGGGTCTGCATAGTAGCATAGGCTACTGTTTATCAGGATTGGTACCACGCGGACGTAGCCACGAGCGGTTCTTAGGTTGGTGAGAAGTGATACCGTGGCCCATGCACATCAGAAACACCAAAATAATCACAAAAGTGATTTTGGTGAAAGAAGAACTGGATCTCAAATTTTAGCATTATACAACAAAACGTTTGTCGCACCATTTCATTCGTTAATTTCAGGGATAATACCCGCTCCGTTGGAAGAGTGCTCTTTTGTTGCGGAGTTATTTCAAAACCAGTAGCTTCTAAAATGCATGATGTTAAGGACAGTTTTGTTCAAAAATGTGATGAATAACATATTTATTTGGATACGATTTGTATCATGTCTGTTAAACCACATTCGCAAATAATGCATTATTTTAGAATAATCTTGATTACCATAGAAAGGCTATAATGAGTCAACCTTAAAAGATTATAATAATATGCTGTAGTGGACTTATTTTTAGAACTTTTAATGAAGGTTAATTTGTCATACATTATTTTTGCGTAACTCTTTGATTACTGTTAATTCTCAGCTCCTATTGGTGATGTGATGACATAAAGCCTGCAGCCTTCCTCGGTAAATGGACTATCCCATTAAGAAAGAATTTTTCAATTCCTATTAGCAGTTTCTGAGATTAGCGTGTTCAAAAAACAAACTCTTAAGCAACCCCTAAGTGTCCCATTATTATTTTTTTTTTTTATGTGATAAGCAGGCAAACGAGCAGACGGGTCACCTGATGGTAAGTGATCACCGCCTCCCATGGACG
>DWOZ01000176.1:0-11402 GCA_018251395.1 Choranthus vitellius
TCAAAATATCTCAAAAATGGTTAATTTTCGAATAGGGTATTTTTGGTCAAAACCATCGCAAATGACCTGCTCTATAACCTTTTAACGGGAAAAGGTCTAATTACCAATAACCCTGTATATATGGAGAGAGAGAGAGAGATGAATGCGCAAACATAGTTATAACACAACATAAAATTATGCACATTCACTAGTTTTTTCTCGCGGTTACCTCCGCGTGTTACACTCCCTCCCATATTCACCCCCTCCTCTTTATAACTCTCCTCCGGTAAAAATCGGTTGAGTACTTTGGGCGTGAAAAGCTAACAGACAGATAGGCAGACTTTCGCATTAATAATATTACTAAGAACAAATATGAATTTAGTACTTGAAAACTCCTTTCGCAAAAGTTCGTAGTCAGTAAAATTCGGATTCAAGCATAGTATAAAGTTGAAAACGCCGAGAATTGAGCATTTTTTACGAAAGGGAATTGAGTTAAAAACGGGAATTTGTGTTTGGCTGTACCCGAGTTGAGTTAAGCAAATTCGGGTGGAATAGTTGGGTGACCGCTTGGGGAAAAGAGTAGGGGCTAACAAACGTTAAATTTTTAGGAAGTTTTTAGGCCACCTAAAGTCCTCCAATAATGCTTGGCTTGAACCCATTGATAACACGCTACTGGCCTAGAGGAATACCTCCACCAAGGTGAAGGGGTGAGTGATGTCGGAAGTGTTTTAAGCCTGAATGCAATCGACGTGGCTTAACAAAAGCTATATAAAGATAACAACCGGGACCGACAGCTTTACGTGCCCTCCGAAGCACTCATCATTTTTTGCCACTAGAGGTCATCCATCTTCCTTCCGATCGCACCGGCTATTGCTTAGCTTTTTCGACTTTCATTTAAACAAGCCTGGCTATGAATAAAACGGCAAACTCCGTCAAAGCCAAATGCCTACTATCTTATGATAACTATGATCGACGGCTTAACGTCCCCTCCGAAGCACAGAAACGCTTATATACATCATCATCATTGGAACCCATAACACTCCTCGCTCTTCTCACAATCTGAAGGATGGAGGTCACATTGGTACTTTTATGAGGTCTTATGGGGTAATCTCAGGAGTGGAGATTTCCTCACGATTTTTCCGTTCACCAAAAGAGGTGATTATTAACTTTTAATACGCTAACTTTAACACATAACACTGAAAATTATAGATGGAAATTATATAAACTAGAAAATAAGTATATTACAAAAAAAAACCACTGTGCCCTGAAGCGGTGAAAAGTTGAAGTTGAGTTTTTGAATCGTCAGGTTTTTTTTGTTGTGCAACAAATATTTATAAATTGTTACTTTTGCATGTATACATATTGGTGAGTTGGCGAAAAGGCCAACTAGGGCTAGTATAGTCCCTGGGATTCCAGGGGTTTTTAAGTGGACTGTATTTTTGTGACAACCGTGTATCTAATTGCACCTGTAATGTGACTATATAGGGCGGAAGTACAGCTGTTTTGGAATAAGAAAAGAATTATGCGAACACCCGTTTGTAAGGAACAGAACTCATGCACACTTACTTGAATTCCTGGTGGTATTCTCGCAGGAGCAGCGGCACTCGGTTTGTTGAGACACTTTCGTCAGATCCATCGTCAGGGTCCACACAATATTATATAAATAAGGCGGTGAAAATACAGCAGATCTTTTAACACACGATAGTAAAAATACGCGGGCGCGGAGCGGTTCGGTGTTCGGACGTTACTCGACGACATTAATAAGATT
The DNA here is from genome assembly GCA_018251395.1 of Choranthus vitellius. Classification (NCBI taxonomy): domain Eukaryota; kingdom Metazoa; phylum Arthropoda; class Insecta; order Lepidoptera; family Hesperiidae; genus Choranthus; species Choranthus vitellius. Next base: position 1,748 of record DWOZ01000176.1, read on the forward strand.
TTTAAATCGCGCCAAATTTGCAGCGTCACTTCGTTGTCTCTTTCGGTGCGCATGAGAGGGAAGGAGAGGGATATATCAGGAATAGTACATTACAGGTGCGATCCGTTTTACGTACAAATGATGGTACAGATAATATATCCAACAAAAATTAAGCAGAAGGGTCGTGGGAATACCATTTTGTCTTAATTAAGTCTGTCGGTGGCATCGACTTGGTGTAGTTTTCAATCCGGTGGGATACTTGTAACAACAAGGACGAGACAAGTGGGAAGGAAATAAGTATAATGGAAGAAAATAAAACGCCTAGATCTCACATCATGATTAGAAGGAGCATCAAATTGGAACGTTTGGAAGTTCCAATCCATAATTCTGCTACGGAATCAAGAGCTACTAGAAGTGGTTCAAGGAATTAAAGTGAAGTCGGAAGAGGCGACGGAAAAGGCAAAATGGGAGAAGTTAGATGCAAAAGCACAAACATGACTTGTAACAAGAATGTCAGAAAATGTAATGACGCATATTCTCACTTGTACTACATCTGTGGAAACGTAGAAGAAACTTGCTAGTGTTTATCAACAAAAATTAAAAACTAGCATACATATTATTCAACGTTTCTTTCAATATAAATATGAGGAGGGGATAGACATATTGTATTTTTCCTAAATAGTTATAACAAAATTCAACAATTATCACAAATTTTCTTTGTATGACCGCCACCGATAAATTTCTTGCACTTGTTGCACTTTGCGGTCGTTTTCCTGTCACCTTTCCGTGGACACATGTAGCACCTTCCTCTTTTTGTTGAGTGGAATCCAGTGATAGAAATTGAAGGAGTCGCAACTTCAGATTCTGACAATCGGGTTTTCAAAGCACTAGGCAGGGACGAAACTATTGCTCGCGCTAATGTATGTGCTTTTACTAATTCTGTTGCTAAAAACTTGTCTTTACAAAAAATTGTCTGTTCATGGTAGCCTCATTGTTGTTGACGTTATAAAAGTCGAATGCATTTATAGCAGACACATTGAATAAATGAGAAAAGATAACCATAGGCAATCCTTTCGCCCGCCGAGCAACGTTATATGTGAAACACAGCTTATCATTAGTGTCTACGCTATTTTTTGTTTTAGTATAGAATAAAATCATCTCCGGCATTTTCAATTCTCCCTGTCTATTATGTCATCGGGATGCATAGACGACAATAATACGACGACCATGATGAAATAATTCTGTGAAAGATAAATAGGTAACTGTTGAAAAAAACTTAATGAACTAAACGAGTCGTCGTAGTTTAGTCGTTGTAGTCGAAGCAAACAAATAAAAAAAATACATTTTTGTTGTTATGTGAGTTTGTATGTTATGTGAGTTGTCTAAGGAAGGGTAATTAACGTTATATGTTTTTGAGATAGACAATATAAAGTGAAAAATATACTTAAAATCATAATATAAAAAAAATCACTTTCCTAAATATGATCTACACTATTATTCGTACGGGGTCGCCGCGACCCCAAGCCCCTCTGTGCAGCACGAGTGGAGACTAATGAGTTAGGAAGCTACCAAAAAAATTTGAGTTGCCAGCGTTATTAGCTAAAAAAAGAACTTAACTTGAAGATCACTTGGGGTCGCGGCGACCCCGCGCGCCTAATTAAAGGTTAAACTTATGTGACTGCTAAAATCAGATACCGTTCTGTCTTGATTATCCTGTAACAACTTTAGAGCTTCATTATATTTTAATGCGTCGTTCTGATCAAGATTGCTACTTATACCGTTTATAATTGAGCCCAAGCTATCTACAAGACCTCTTTTGGCTCGGTTCGGTTCTAACTTCTGCAATTGATTCAAAACTTTATCGAGTCTGTTATAAAGGTACTTAATTTGGAATTCGTACAGAGTAAAAGTTTAATTAATAAGTCGGTTCTGGTAGCTTCGTAACTGTGTTTGTATAAGTCTAATTTTATCCTCAAGGTCGTTCAAATTTACATACTGTAGGAAGATATGGTGGTGATTCGTAAGTCTCATAGTCCCAAGTCTGTAAGGTAGGAGTCCTGGTCCGTCAGCTAAGCTCTCAAGTCTTATTTCCAGGGTCCACGTCATTGGAAAGGTTAGAAGTAGTAGGATCCTGTAACAAATTCGCGCTTTTAGGGACTCGTTTTAGTCTGGACTTGGCGATGGGACCACGTTTTTTAGATGTATAGATATGGATCGGCAAGTTAGCGAGCACAGTATCTTGGGTGTAGCGAGCAGCTGTCTTTTGACGGCTAGCAAATGGATTTCTAACAAAGACCTGTTGATCTGGTGCGTACTCTATCTCTTGCTCACGGGTTTTGTTTCTATTCTCGATAAGTTGAGTGCGGTTAGCGAGAGAGGACTCATTAATTATACTATAAACCGTTTTCATCTGGTTTCTATGGTTTTCAGTATACTGCTGTAATAGGTGTTGAGTCAAGTCAATATCGAGACAGTCTCGTGGGTCAAAGTGTCCGGTCAGTAGGTCAAAAGGTCGACATCTAGTAAAGCTATGTATGGAGCTATTATAGGCTATTATAGCATATGGTACGAGAATAATGGTGGGTTGATCTTTATGCTGTAATTTTAGAAGTCTGAGATGTTCCAGAAGTGTAGAATGAAATCTTTCTATGTTGCCATTATCGTTCGGAGAATGAGGTAAAATTCTGTGGTGGTTTATTTTGTGTAAACGAGTAAATTCTAGAAACATTTGATTGGTGAACTCAGTTCCATGATCTGTGATTAATGTTATTGGTACATCGTGGTGAGTACAGTATGTTAATAGCGCCTGTAATATACTAATAGCAGTTCTATCGCGTAATGGATATGCTTGATCATACTTAGTAAAGACGTCTATGAATGTGATGTACTTTTCACCCTGGACTGTAAATAGGTCCATGTGGACTATTTCAAAGGGTTTTGTAGCGGGTGGAACTACGTTAAATTGTGGTCTTATTGGGTTCCGGTCATATTTGGCCTGTCCACAAATGGTACACTCGTTGATAAATTTGGTTATGTGATCTTTCATCTTGGGCCAGTAATACTTAGATGATAACGCTAAATAACACTCGGTAATACCGCGGTGGTTTGTCTTAACCTCATGGTAGTGCCGAATGATCTCTTGTTGACGGAGATATTCTTTTACATTCTCTATTTCGGATTTAGTTAAGACAAGGTTCATGGCGGAACTTTTAAATTTATCCTGTAAAATGGGTATGATAGTGTACATAGCTAATGTAGGGTTAATTAATATGGCAGTTTTAACTTTAGGTCTGACATACTCTTTGACAGCGTTTATTACGTCTTCTTCAAGATGGGATTCTGAAAGTTGTATACTAGTACGGGTGTGGGTATCAAAGGGTTTTGTTACTGTGGGCTTCTTTTTTACGTCATTAACTATGGTGAAGTATATCTGTCGGTTGAATTTATTAAGAGGTTCATCTGTGATAGGGATTTCTAATATTGGGTGTTCTACACTTGTATGTACTGTTTCTGTAGAAGAGTTAACTTGGGTGTGCAAACAGTCAGTCGGATTTCCTAACAGAGAGTTTAATTCGTCTATTTCATCCATTAAAGTCTTAGTCTCGTTGTTATGTATTTGTACGCGTGATAAGGCATCTGCATTTAAGTTACATTTACCTTTCTTATATACTACCGTAAAATCATATTCACTTAATCTCAATCGCCACCGTGTTAAACGAGAATTGGATTCCTTTAGATTCATTATCCACTGTAGCGGTTTATGATCGCTTAGAACTTTGAACTTTCTGCCGAAGAGATACGGTCGAAAGTATTTAGTTGCCCATACTATCGCAAGTAATTCCTTTTCTATTGTGCTATAATTTATTTCACTATCATTTAGTGTACGAGAGGCGTAGCATACCGGTTTGTCTGAGCCTATGGGACCTTGGGATAATACGGCTCCTATAGCCACGTTTGAGGCGTCCGTTGTTAGATTAAACTCCTGGGTAAAATCCGGGTACTGTAAGATCGGGTCGTTAGTGAGAAGAGTTTTGCATTTTTCAAAGCAATTGACGTATTCAGGATCAAGAGTTATCTTTTTGCCTTTTTTCAGACACTGTGTTAACGGCTTGGTGAGACGGGCAAAGTCGGGGATGAATTTTCGGTAGTAACCGAGAAGACCTAGGAATTGTTTTATTTCTTTTGGTGTTTTGGGGATAGGATACTTTTCTATTGCAGCTATTTTATCTGGGTTAGGTTTTACACCATCCTGAGTGATTATATGACCAAGGTAAGCGGTCTCGCGTTTCAGGAATTCGGACTTGTCCATTTGGATCTTGAAGTTAGACTCTCGAAGTCTCTGAAATACCTTTTCTAGATTGATCATATGCTCTTGGAGAGAAGTGCTAAAAACAATTATATCATCAAGGTATACCAAGCATATGTCGTTCTGTAGGCCTCTAAGAACATTGTCCATTACCCGTTGGAAGGTACTAGGTGAGTTTTTTAAACCCATTGGCATTCTTAAAAACTCGAAATGGCCATGCTCGACGTTGAAGGCGGTCTTGGGGATGTCCTGAGGGTCCATTTCAACTTGGTAAAACCCGTTGGTCAGATCTAAGGTGGTAAAGTACTGACACTTTCCTAACTTATCAAGAACGTCACTGATGTTGGGTATAGGGTACTTATCGTCTAAGGTCTTTTCATTAAGTTTACGAAAATCTACGACAAGGCGCCACTTCTGCTTGCCTGAGGAGTCCATCTTCTTGGGTACAACCCAGATGGGTGAGCTCCAGGCGGAATCGGATGGTCTGATTATTCCCTGATCTAACATTTTCGCGATCTGGTCCCTAACTTCCTGTCGATGAACGAAGGGATACCTATAGCTCTTAGTGTGAACAGGAACCTCATCCGTAGTCCTTATACGATGTTTTATTTTATTAGTGAACGTTAAGGGTTCGCCCTCTAAATAGAAAACGTCTGAATATCGAGAGCAAAGAATCTTAAGATTTTCTTTTTCCTCTTCGTTTAGATGGTCTATTCGTAAGCGTGAAACTACATTTTGCGCGCGCGCCGATGGTTTCTTAGTGCGCGTGGACTCAATATTAAATAACTCCGCGTGCGCTGGCCGATCGAGTGAAAATATTAAGTCGTTTGATGTTGGGTTCTCGACTTCAATATAACCGTGGTTGTTACTGACGGTGGTAATACACTCGTGGATGATACAGTTACATAGTATTTGTTCTCTGATGTAGACATCGCCATCGGCCGTATCAACTGGCACACGAATAACTTTTGAGGTATTGGCTGGTATAATATCTTCGTACAAGTTAACGTTACGCGAGTTAAACATCCTGATCGGATTCGAAGCAGAGCGAGTTAATAGCTGTCTCTCCTTCAAATCTATGCGGGCTTCCCATTTACCTAACAAATCTAAACCTATAAGGCCGTCGAAATAATTATGGAATCGGTACACAAATAGTTTCATATTATCCGGATCGTTAAATTCTGAAAAGCACGGTAACGTTATAGAGTAATTGTTCCTAGTGGTGGCGTGTATGTTGGTGACTTCGAAGGGATCATAATTAAGAGGAAAATGGCTGTAATACATTTCAACTGCTTCAGGGCTGAGGAATGATTGGTTGGCACCCGTGTCAATTAATAGTTTTAGTGGTGGGTTATTAATTTGTATATATGGTAATTGTCTTTGTGTCTGTAAGTTAAGTTCTATCCTGGTTTTTGTGTAAATTGTTCCTTCCGAAAATCCTGATCATCATCATTATTTTCTACATGGGGTGCATTTTCGTTAGGCAAAGGAATATTTTGAGTAGAATAATACGTCGCGTCACAAGCATAGTCGGGGTTATAGTCAGTAGCACTATAAGTATAGTCATCGTAATCGTACACCGGCTCTTGGTAATAATCATGTGGATTGTAATATGAATAGTCATACTCAGCGCATTCATTAACGTTCATTTCCCTCGTTTTAAAATAGTTACTAGGAGGTGGGTTTCCTGATCTCCTCCAATCATGACCTGACATCAGAGTATGGGGTAGTGGTTTCGGAGTGAAGCGTTGGACACCGCTCATGGGTTGAGGGGCTGAAGATTGAGGTGGATGTATTGGTGGGTTATTACGAGGTGGTAATTTAAATACGTTACTGTTGGGATTATATCTAGGAGGGGGTGCACCGAACATTTTTTGAGTGTTCGTAGGCATGCGATTTTGTTGCATAGCCTGATTAAACTTAAATGGTTGAGGCGGGGGCCTCATGGGCTGCTGGCTTACTGGTGCTGGCCACCTGGATGCTGGGGCATGGATATTTGGTAGTGTGTTAAATGCTGTGGGCGGATATAAAGGGACTTTAGGAATCAATTGGCTCTTATGAGGATCGTTTCTCTGTTGTAGGTACATAATATTCAGTTCCTCCTGAACATACTCTAACGCTTTCTCGATAGTATCGGGACGCATGCAACGTATGCGGGAACCTAAGGGTTCTTTCAATCCACGTACGAATGCCTGTGTGGTCACCTTTCTGTACAGATCACGTTTCGCTGTCACAGTAGTCGGTAATGTCTCGTGTAGTGTCACGTATGTCATGATGGTACTGAATAGGGTCATGCAATGGTCGTAAAATTCCTGGGGGGATCTATTACCCTGGGTAGCTAACGAGAGGTCGTTGTAGAGAGTGGTCTCGTCGCGCTGGTCAGAAAAGTTATTTATCAAGGCAGCACGGATTCCTATCCAACTATCCGGGATTCCGTTTGAGTTGATTGTGCAAGCGGCAGTCCCCGTAATCTTATTGAGGATACCGTTCAACAAACATATATTGGAAAACTCGCTACCCTGCGCTGTACTTAAATACTTCGAAACTACCTGGTCGCATATATTGATGAATCTTGTTAAAACATTAGGGTTCCCATCAAATTCAGGGACAAGGCGGAGGGCCTTAAAGATAGTGTCAGGTTCGTAAGACATTATTTCTAATCTAACTAATCTATCTGAACTAACCGAATTTTCTGAATTTAAATTTCTAATACTATCACTAATATCACGGCGAGCCTGACGAAGTTCAGACTGCCGGGCCCTATCCGATCTAGGGTGGAAAATGGTGAGGGTTTCTAGGACTAAAAGGAAAGCAACACGAGAACAATTCAAGTGCACTTACAAGTGTAACATCTGGTATTCTTCTGGTGCTTCGATGGCTGGAAACTCCTCCGGTGTCGCAGCAGGTCCGTAGATTCCGGATACTCGAAGATGAGGCTGGACAGCCACCCGGGTGACTCGCGACGCGTTTCTCGATTTTAGAGACCCTAAGCTATCGCGAACCGGCCCGCGAGTATCCTACCGACTGCGCCAATTACGTTAACTGCGGTCGGAGGTTCCACAAAAAACCAAATTTAATTTACTAAACTAATTTAATTAATAAAAATTACAAAAAAACTTATAATTTATCCTAGACTAATTCCTATCGATGCTAGATTGAGAATCAATAATTTTAACATTGAACCAAAAAGAAGGCTTGCAATTTACGGTAATCGATATATTGCAATAGCTGAGTTGCACTTTATTATATTTGTCAAACAACTGGTGTTTCTACACGTCGGCAATCATTTTAGGGTTCCGCAACGTAATTAGTGCGTAAATCGTAATTATAATAATAATGTAAACAAGAGAGATAGACCTTTCAAAAAGTATCATTATTGCAAAAAAATTGTGCATCTGAAAAGTGAGTGTTGGTTTAAGAAAAGCAAGGACAATAAAGCAGGAAACGCGTTTGTAATCACGAAGTGAAGTGGTTAGTAGACTTTGGTGCAAGTCAACATATGTGTCGCCATCTTTTTACGACATTTGCTTCTTTGTCAAATAAATCTGTGATAATCGGCAATGGAAACGCGATTAAAGCGCATGGTTGTGAACAGGTAGCACTTCAAGTCTATGACGGCCGGCACTGGATAGACACAACAATTGACAATGTCTTATTTGTGCCAGAATTAAAAATAAACATATTTTCTGTCAATTCAGTGATAGAAAGTGGTCATGTCATGATTACAAACAACAATTTGTATAAGATTTACAAACATAACAAATTGTGTGCGGTGGTTAAGCGCAAAGGTGATATGTACTTTTTGGACGTACGATACAAGTGGGAAGCAAATGTGACACGAGTACAATCAAGTCTTAAAGAATGGCATGAAAAGTTAACTTACCAAAACATGCAATATGTGAGAAATGTTCTTAAAAACAACAGCATTTCCGTGTCAGACAATGTAGATGTTAAGTGCGAGAGCTGGTTGGAGGACAAGATACATTGCTTGCCTTTCGGTACTAGTGAAGCAACGACAAGTAGGCCTTGTGAACTTATACAGGCTGACACATGATGGATGGACGGCGTACATAATACATAGTTATTACATTTATTTTTATTTTGTCCAGCACAATTATCGGAATGAAAAATGAATTGTAAAGGTTCCTCCGCATCCTTACCGACTTCTAAGTATTTCCAAACACATGTTCCAATCTCGATCGCTCCACGATTTGCATCAGATTCAGTCCAAAATAGCTGTGTACATGTCCAAAGGCACTATTATCCTAATCTGATATTATCAACTCTGTAACTGTGAGGTCGTAACTAAGCTTCTATTTATAATAAAAAGCTGATGATTCACCGCGTGAGTACTGTAATACAGCCTACAAATCATAAACGGCGACTCTATTGTTTTTAATAATATTTATTCTATCAGTCTTCTTTACTTCCCTGCTTAATATCTTTTATTCATGATGTCGATCGTACTTTTCTTTGAGCTCATGTTTCTGATCACACATACATATCTTATTTGGGTCGGAAAAAAAATGTTAGTCTTTTGTTGTTTGCGCTAGTAGTTGTTTGATTGTTCTACCCCCGTCTACGTATTCTTTTGAAGTTCATTCTTGGAATTGAGTTTAAGTGGTTTTTGATATCTTTTATTAATACCGGGTCAATTTTTTTATGGTTTCCATGCTTTCCTCGTAATTCGTTTCCGCAAAATTGCGCTATTAGCTCGCCTCATATCTACACACAGCCGGATTTTTCCGTTATCTTTCAGAACCGGCACCATAGGAGACACCCATTTTGAAGAACCACGGACTTCTTTAATAATGTTAATAATGTCTCTATCAAACAACTCTTTAATTTTATTACAAACTTTAAATACAAATCTTACTGCTAATCTTCATAAAATAAATTGAATAATTTAATCTTTATAAAAACTGTCACTTTCTTGGCTATCGTTGTCATTTGAAAACTTGCCCGGGCAAAGCAATATTTGCCGCATTTACGTTATTCCATAGATGGTGTGTAATTTTACCCTATAAAAAGACAAATTTTCCCTACCGGTATTATTGATCAAAATAAGTTGTATTTTAAGACATTATAAGTTGTATTTTAAGACATTTATTCAAAAATAAATTGAAAAACTTAAGACTTACAGAAGTACTTAATATAATAATTACTTAAAATCTTACATAGGTTTTGGAGTGCAAAATAAATAAATGAACAACAAATACAAGGTGTCTCAAAAGAAAGTTCACATTTAAATCTTTTTTTAAAAGAAAAGTCTTAGCTTTATTGAATTTTTTTTAATTTTATATTGAAGTACACTGTTTGGGAATTTATTTTTTAAAAATAACATCGTCCAAATGTAAACCGTTGCGCTCT
>DWOZ01000177.1:0-11399 GCA_018251395.1 Choranthus vitellius
TGACTTTTGTACGCCTTTTACGACACCCTGGTAGGTCAGCATGGGATTGGGGATAGTATTCTAAGCCGCCCCAATACGGCTTAATATTTACACCCAGACACACAGAAAAAACATTTCTGCTCATTACAGAAAACTTTGACCTGGTTGGGAATCGAACCCACGACCTTCGGTGTAGTAGTCAGGGTCACTAACCACTAGACTAACCGGCCATTTAAAATTATATAAAATTTATTGATCACAATCTGTACGGGATATAATTGATCACTCTTATAAAACTTACTACTACACTATTCTAAGGAAATGTGAACGTATTAATAACAATTCAGATAATTAAAATAGAGCAGCGATTTGACACTAATTAGCCCTCAACATTCCAACAAATAGGTAAACGGGCAGAGTAACGTTCTCTGAGGGCGGGTTTCGGTGAACTGCCTCTGGTCGTTGCAGCGCTGCTTTATATACCCTCGTTCTAATACTTATTATTGTCTACCCTCTCTTTTTCTTTTCTTGGTTCCTCCTTTAATATGGTAAAAGGGTGTAAGAGCGGGGTACCTAGTAATAAATGTTTTCCACCCAGTACAGGGACCCTTGCGAACTGGTTGTATTTGACGTACATGAAGTTAAAAAAAACATTGCATCTACAAAGCTGTGTAACAATGTGAGCAAAAAGAACAACATTTTCCTTTTTTATATTTCGTTGAATATAAATCCTGTATCAAGAAATTGATACAAATCAATTTTGTCTCTCTTTTTTGCAGTGCAGAGGGTTTAAAGGGGTGATCAGCTTTTGTATTGATAAAAAACTGTTATTTGTTACTAGTGACTAAAGAAAAATCGCTTCTATTCATCTGACAAATTGAACAACATTATTACTCTTCTCTATGACGAGATACAAGTAGTAAAGACGTTTTTGTTTTATTACATCCGAAACAATCCATTTTGTTCTCGCTGTAGATCTGTTATCTAGAGCAGAGCTACTCAAAGTGAGGTTCGGAAACCCCTAGAGGGCTCCCAATTATATTGTACGGGCTTGTGACAAAATATCGTAAATTAACAATTAATATACTTCGACATTTTTATCGATTAAATTCTCAAATATTGTAATACTGCTAAACATTTATTTAGGGTGACATCGTAAGATAAGAATTATATTTTGACCGCAAAAAACCATACCAACATTAAAAAAAATATTTTCTAGCAATCATATTTTATACGTATAGTATTTGTATTTATAACGGTATAAGGTGTGTTAAGTTTTAATGTCTATCTTTAACTGTTTAAGTGATAGAAGTATATTTAATGAAAGTTAAAGCATTGAACGTTAGGAATATTTAGTTTCGAACCCACTTGATTTTGATACTTCTACTATATTTTTGCAAAATTACCTAACCTTCTTCTTCATCATCATTGATGATGACTTTTTAACAGAGATTCATAAAGTAATTACATTTAATCTAATTTGTATTAATTATTGCGTTTTTCCTTAACGCTAGTCCCTTTTCCATCGGTAAAGTACATATACATACAAACAGTAATACTAAAAACGCAAGTAAGTATCAAGACTGTTTTTCCTCCTATACAGCTTAGGGATCACATATCAATTTTTTTTATTGCCACTATAATTTTCATAAAACAGACCAGACACTGTAAGTACAGAATAAAATTTATAAAAAGAATTTCGATGGGACCCTTAGGAGCCCAAAAGGAATAGTGTATCCAAAAGTTTGAGTAGCTCCGGTCGAGAGAATTGTTCTGTGTAACAGCGGTGGGTGGCTAATAGAGTTAATTCCGTCAGACGTACGAAGGGCTAATGGTGCCGGCCATTACGCTAATTGGGATATTTATACATTTTTATTTATAACTTCCGTGAAAATATTGATCACAAGTTTGAATATTTGTTTTTAAATTATACATTCTATTTCTATGATAGATAGAAATTGAAATATGAAATGAAATGAAATATATTTATTTGCCGAAATGTGGTAACATAAGATACTAGATATAAAATAATATAGTCTCTCACATTTGCCATATTATGGCGTACAAATCGTAACAGAATATTTATTGTGATCGTAACATAATTTTTAAAACTCGTACATTTTACTATATATTTATGTACACGTTTATGAATATATTTTATGAAAATTTTTGAACACGTTTAGGTGACGCCCTGGATAGTTTAGATTCACAAATTAGCAGCTGTAGTCGGTATCTGGGTTATTTATTTATATTGCAACAAAATGGCCAGTTTTGGTTTTGAAATATTTGTGGAAGTTTAGGAGGGGTTTAAAAGGTAAAAAAAATGAAAAAAAGAAAATTGTGTTGCGATACGAAGTTAAGCGGGTCAGCTAGTTTTGCTATAGAAATAGATAATTGACCGGCAAATCATTTTAACACAGCGTCATACAAAACAATATAAACCAATATGTGTTGTATGATTAATTACAATGAGTCCAAGCACATATTAGTTCTTTGTAAGCTGATAACGGATAAGCGTGTTATCAATGAATCAGTTTTCCAATATGTAGATAACAATGCATGTACAAATATGGATATTGCAAATATTAACATCGCAATTCTTTATCAAAAGGAAAATGATAAACAGAAAGAAACTTCACAAATCAGTGATTGTCTCCTCAAAATCATATTTAAAAGGATAAAAAGAAATACAAGCACGAAAAAATAATAAAAAACGCGATTCCACTCAATAGATCCTACTAATATTATAAATGCGAAATTGTATGAGGAACGATAGATATTTGTAACTACTTCACGCAATAACTAAAATGATCTCAATGAAATTTAGCATACAGATAGATTATGGTCTGGAATATCAAATAAACTATTTTATTATAAACAAATCATGCGGGCAAAGCCATGGGCGAACCCTAGTATGTCGTAAGCGCGTTGACGTCGAGCCAAATTACACCAATTGGTGTAATTTTCATTCAGTCGAGTAACAGCAGCGGCTGGAAAATGTCGTATTTAATTGTCACCAAAACGTTATCCTGTATTGATTTTTACTACTTATTTTCCAATTATAAAATAGGTACATTACTGTACGTTAAAAAATGCAATTACTTGAATATTATTATATTATTTAATTATTTTTTCTATGCTTCGAGGGGCCCCGTTATACCGTCGAATATCGCTCGTTAATTTGACAGTTTGTAAGTAATATCAGATGCCTTCAGGTCATCTAGATTTGAAGCTTTGTGTTGCCTAATATGCTACACTCCACATATAGTAGTGTTGTGATAAGGTCCGTGCCCTGTATTAGTCATTATCCAATCGAAACTCTGTTGTAAATCTTACAAATAGTATAAATGCGAAATTTTGGGAATATAGATGAATAGATTTGTTTGTTACACTTTCACTCAAAAACTACTAAACGAATCTGAATGAAATTTGACACAGAGGTAGATTATAGTTGGTATAACACATAGATTTTCATCAATACCTCGCAGGCTTAAGCAATTTCTTAATTTAAATGCTTACCATTCTTGACACGAGAGCGAAGGACGGCCAGAAGTCCCATACGATACACGACATGTTCGAGAAGATTGGCTCTGTAAACCAAATACATACTCATCAATATTACTCACAAAATAATGACTTAAAACGTTATTGTTATACACCATACTAATAATTGATCTGTATACACGTTTTTATACCTTGAGAAGAAAGTATTATTTATTGTTTAAGCTTTTTTTCTTCTTTTTCGTCTGGTTCGCTTCATAAAAAAGAAGGCTGGAAGTCAGCTTGGAAAGCGTCATATCACTGCTCATCTTCAACCATATTTTTTTTTAATTTTCTATTTTTAATAATAGGCATTTAAGGGACATTAAAATGCAATAAAACTTCATGCAAATAACGTTTGTTTTATAGTTTAAGAAATTCATAGACATCTGGTGTAGATCAAGGTCACAATATGCTGGTAAAACCATTTGCATATCTCAGACTGTGGTGAGGTAGAACAAGATGATTCATATTTAATTATATGGTCAATGGTTACGACTATATTGCTAGCATATTAATGATGAAACTTACATTCGATTTCCAATATAAAAAAATCGATTAAGTGCGTTTCAAGTTACAAGCATACTAGGGGTCCATAGTTTACTCTATAACTTGTTAAGTTGGTGAGCCTATCCATAGGAACAAATATTATAAATAAGTAAGATTTCATTGTTTGTTTGAGCTGAATAGGCTCCGAAACTATTGGGGTGATTTGAAAAATTATTTTACCATTTGAATCCTACACTATCTGTGATGAAAATATGCTGTTTTCAAAGATGTTAGGGCTCTGTATGAAAAATTCTATAACGCAAGACAAAAAAACACAAGAAAACACTTATATCGCGTACGCTGAGTCAATTATTGACCATAGAGTAAAGTAATAATATACATACATACAAAAGTTTTATAGTAGACATCAATATACCAATAAATCAGTGACACCATATGTATAACAGTTAGTAGTGTAACAGTTATGTCACAATAACTACCCTTTTTGGTAACTGGCTCTACCTTAACGAGACCATGCCCTGCCACGCCATGCTTTCTAGCTTTTATTATAATTTATTAATATTAAATATCAATTATAATAAATTTAAACAAATTACCTCTTAACTTATGACTGATAAAATGATGTGATAACCTACAATGATAACCTTAATACACTTACTATGATCATGTAACATAACATCTTCAATACATAAAATAATAAACCTGTCTGTCTGTAAAAAGTAATTTTATCTTTACATGGAAAACTTACGGAAGAAATGATTACTGGGAATTTTTAGCAACAAATAAAACCCAAAAACAAGTCTGGTATATCTTGTGCTTTCGTGCACTATAATCTCAAGACCGGCTGATCAGATTTGAATAGTGGGCGAAGCTTAGATTATTGTTTTATTTATTAATGTCGGTTCATAAATAAAAAAGGATATAAGAATGAACACAGGCAGGCACGCTTGAATATGAATTCATTGAGTTAAAAACAGTATCATATCATTGGCCCACTTTGCTAATGACCTGATTATATTTTTGGCTAGTTCATTAATTAATTTCACTGTTATAAGGTAAATGCAAAATAACGCTAATGGTGTTACTAATACATATAGTAAGTGAACCATATTTTGTTATGTTGTTTAATAACATTCATTAACAACTAGTTAATAGCAAATAATCATGTTTTATACAAATACATATTTACAAAAAACAAAAATATTCTTTGAAATATGAATTTGATTAGTGTCTCAATTAGTCATCATTAATCAGTTTCTCAATCACTCTCTCTTTATATGCATGTGCTGCACTCTGGTGACATATTGTTGCAGTAAGACACCTTAATAGATTTTAAACAAAATAGGATATGTTACATGAATTGTTTTTATTGTCATCCATAATAATAATTTATATGAATACAAAGTCAAAAATATATTAGGAGAAAGGGGTAAGGTGATTCTATTGTATTCGTAACAAATTTATTATAATTATCAAGCATATTTCATTGTAATTCATCAACACCTCCCTCTATAAAAGGCAGTCTGGAAGAGATTGATTTCAGTGATAAGGCCACCTTTTGTTTGCACTATCAGAGCACTAAAGGGATAAAATTCTGTATAACTATGTTAAGAAATTTTGAGCAGCATTATGGTACAATTTCATGTGGCTAGTTTGCTATAAATGTAGTATGTCAGTTGTTTCAAACAGTACAATTATTAATTGTATCATAGCATATTTGCATAATTAACTTGAGATAATACTTTAGGGAATAAACAAGGACATCATTGAATGAGCTCTGTGACAATAGTAATTACAACATTATATATGCAAAGGTTTACAAGGAAGGATAGCTATTTATTACTTTTTGTAAGTTTATGGTTTTAAAGAATGAATGAATGAATGAATCAAACACTATTGCTTGTACACAACAGAACAGAAGATAGAAAAATTACAGGAACTATTTTATTTTAATTTTTTTTTTACTATTTTCGGGATACATGCAGCTATGGCATACATCATCATCTCAACCCATCACGGCCCATTATTGAGCACTATTGTCCTAGATACAGTTAGAAAACTTCATATATATCTAAGGCCAATTACAAGCTCTCACCAATATAAGTATAGATATAGATATTGCTACATAGGGAATTCTTCAAAACAAACCATCAGCTCCGTAACCATCCTAGCCAGACTATAATCATTAACATGTGGTAACCCCTTTCGAGAAAACAAAAATAAGTGTACCTATATTCCAAGGATCTATATATAAAATCTATATAAAGGTCACCAGTAAATAAAGTATTGAGATAAAAGGAGGTGATTGATCTACTTCAAAGTGCTTGGCTATTTGCCAATTATAAATAACAAACACTTATGTATTATACATTTTTATACGAAACTAGCTGACAGATATCTGGTGATAGCAACAAAATTAAAAAAAAACTGTAAATATTTCCCATATATCTTGTAAGAATCTCCTAGTGGTAATGGAATCTAAGTTGTTAGAGAAACTTTATTCCAAATTCAAATATTATGCACCTGCTAAATTTATGCCCAGATGTTCATTACTTAAAACCAAGCAATCTATTATCAAACGTTAACTACACCATCTGTCATAAAGTTTTATAGCTAAATTGATGAATTACCCAGTTAGATATAATTAATACAGTAAACAGTGCATTACTGTATAATTTTATGTATAATAGACGGAGTGGCATTAACATTCCTGCAATTATCTCAATGTCGTGTGTTGTAATGAGCTTATAAAAGTCAACAAGATCCTAATTACTAGCCAAGTACGTAATTATTACGAGGTTTTATCCACTTAACATTTCCGTAAAATCCGTAGTATGAAGGAATGAGTAATCTTTGTTTAGGATCATTTATTACGTCAAGTCATTGACCAACACTTCCCGTTATAAACTATCTTATTGGTGACTCACAAGTACTTAATAATTTAACGAATGCAAAAGGAATAGTGTCCTAGCTATGCCTTCCGCAAAGTGCCGACGTGACACTTTCAAATGTCGTTTTACATTCATCGCAAAAATAATCACAGCATTTAAATATTGAGAAGGGTTCTAAATAAAAGGATTTTAATTTAAAATTAGAAGTTTTATATTTTTACTTACTTGGTACGGAATCCGGCAGTGCCGTATTGTATAAAAACGTCGCTAGTTTTTGGGTGCATTTCTCTGGCGAACGCGTAGACGACTCGTAAGCTACTTGGCGGCATTCTGTTCGGCGAAATTAATTTATAAGGCCGCGTATTGCTCAGGTACAATCACTTGGAATCAACAAACGAGATCTCCACATTCCCGCTGTGACAGACAGCAGCGGGCGGCAAGCCAGTTCAACTAGTTTCATTGAGCGTTGCGCTGAGCTAAAGTAAAAAAGCAAAACCTAAAATGTCAAGTTGATAGTTTGTCCTAATGTCAGTGGCGACAGCGACTAAACGTTATCGATTGAAAGGTACTACAGTAGTATGTCAGCAATACGGCAAGATGTATCTTTTCATCGAGTCGTATTATAACTGTCAAAATAGACGTTAATAGTTTATCTACTCGACACAAGATGGCATTATTAGGTGTGCATTCGTACTTTTCACTGTCTACGACATTCAAGACCCTGCTAGCCGAAATGGTAATTAGTATTAGTACTAAATACAAGATGGCATTAGTTAACTGTTATTTAGCTATTTTAAAATTGTGTTTAGGATATTACATTGATTAAGACTTAAGACGTTTAATGAATTCGCTTCAACCTAGAAATAGTGCACTACTGAGCACAGGACCCTGTCATTAAGGAGGCCCAGGGCATACTACACCATGCTGCTACACTCTAGATTGGTACTAGATAGATTAGTTAGGTTTTTTATGTAAAGGTTAGGTTTAATGTACGATCGGGTATTTTTACCATACAAAATTGTCAAGTTTGTATGATCTAGGCTTAGTTAGAAATTAATTTTAATCATCTTCTTGATAGTCATCTAATAGTATATAAGACATACAACTAATTAGCCATACACGCATCGTTAAGATCCCATGACAAACAGCCAAGGCTTGGCGTTATTAATTGGCATTTGGACTGACGCCAACATCAAACCACTGAGCTTACGGAGAAACGAGTCAATTATAATTAGTTATCCTATTAAATCCTAGACGATGCGATATCAGTTTACGAAATTAAATGAGTTTTATTTGACTATTAAGAAATTTTACGGGGAACTCTCAGGGGAGCCAAGTTTCCTCACGATGTTTTCCTTCATCGTAGCAAGTTATAATCAACTTTTGAAACGCATATAACTAAGAATATTTGCACCGAGGACCTGCCGTTTTGAGCATGCAGGCACCAACGTAGGCCCTCCCTTTCAAGAGGCCAACGTTCAAACGGTGGTGATTATACCTAATATTAATCTTTGATACTCTCAAACGCTGTTACTCTGTGGTTCGTGCCTTTTTACAAGTTTTTTTTTATTTTATTTATTTCGAGCTACTAAGGCCTACAGAAAAATGCATGCAAAATAGGTATGACTATAAATTAGTATGTTAGTAGGTATATTTGTTTGTTAAGAGTTCGGGTCAAATCTTGCAAGCTTAATGAGACCCACTTCCTCTTACACCACGGAGCTGACATTTTTGCATACACAGTACAGTCATGAAATTTTGTGTTCGTATAAGAGCTCTATAACGAAAGCTTGCGTTTTTAAATATTTTAATAACGCTTGTTATATTTTAACATTGTCAAACATGCTCTAACATGTTAATCTGGATGCAGAAAATCATCTGGATAGGACAATCAAATAATACCTACAGTTAATTTTAATATTACCAAACCCTAGTGAAATCCCCATCGTGCCCTAGGGTGGGTGCAGTAGTACCCAATTCGGTGCAGTATTAGTCGGGTAGTTGAAGAAGGTGTATCGTCCTCACAATCTCCCAGAGGTCTGTCGGAGGGACATCGTGTAGCTGGACTGCTTTTCTGTAGTCTGCAGTTATGCTTAAAACCGCATCAACTGCCTGTTTCCTGCTTTCTACAGACCAACTGCGTTTTGAACTTAACTATTGGTATGTTCATACCATTTTTACCAACATCTTTTTTTTTAAATACCATAAATTAGTGCTTGACCATTATCCCTCTAAAACAAAATAAATTCTATTATCAGGTGACCAAACCATTCTTTGAGAAAAATTATAGAAAATGTGCCCTGCCCTGTAGATACATCCCTATAATGCCCCTATAACTAACATTGTTTAAAATAAGTAAAAAAAAACTTAATAACTAAAGTGTTGTTTTTCAAAACAAATCAATAAATTACATGGAGAGAAAGCACAAGTAAAAATTATAGTAGTAATCTAAACACTTACCTTCTTGTATTTTCGTAATTACATAAAATTAGACAAAAAAACTTCAAAAGGAATTATTTTTTAAGCATAAACACTTGTTGTCTACTTGCTGGTCACTGACAGAATGAATACAAATCCAAAATGGCCGCATATTAACGAAATGAAAACACGACGAGTGTGGGTAGTTGTACATGTTGGTGGCCTCGTTGGTACCCGCGATCCCGTACAACACTTGTAAGCTATCTTAATAAGTATAAATAGTGTGAAGTGACAAGCTGCCTTTTCTAGACGCTGGGTTCCTCAGCTACCAAAAACCACTAGGCTATCTACACGTTATTTCCGTATAACACAAGATACGAACAGACAGACGCCCGCAGTTAATAAATCAATTAACTATGACATGGCGACGCGTGTCTATTTGTCTAAATTAGAGCAACAGACGAGAGATTTAATTATAGAGTGCTTTCCGCCGCAAATTACAGATTTACTCTATTAGTCACGCGATTCCGTTAATTAGTTGCAAGGAGGACCGAAAATTATATGGTTTTTAAGCAAAATATGATGTGATGTGTGCTGCCATCTTACGAATATTTTAGGTACTATAATATTATAAATGCGTAAGTTTTGTGAGGATGGATCGAAGTTTTTTTCACGCAAAAGCTACAGAATGGATTGGAACAAAATTTGGGAAAATTTATTTTTTTCAAATACAAATAATTTATTTCAAGTATGTAGGTATATACAATACTCTTATGAATGTCGTTTTTTAGAATCTACCACCGTTTCGAAAAGGTGCCATAATAATGAGGAGAAGAAACGGCGAAAGAAACTTTTCAAATATCAATCTATACTAATATTATAAAGGAGAAAAATTTGATTGTTTCTTTAAGAATAGACTCCGAAACAATTGGATGAATTTGAAAAATTCTTTTACCATTAGAATCCTACAGTATTCCTGATGAACACAGATTATAAAGAACATAGGCTTTAAATAGGCAAATATTCAAAAACGTTAGGGGTCCATACAAAAAAGATAATGTAACCTAACGTGTAAAAATACCAAAAAATACTGCAAAACAAAACCATACAACAATATCTACAAAGAACCGCGACACCAATATGTAACTGTTACAGTTATGTCGCAATAAGTACTTTTTTTTTGGTCACTGGCTCTTTCGAAGCAAAGCGAAGGCGGTTTCTAGTCCTACTAATCCATACTAATATTATAAATGCGCAAGTCTGTCTGTCTGTCTGTGACGTTTTCACGGCTAAACCACCGGTCCGATTTGGACGAAATTCGGAATAAAAAAATTTAAGTCAAAAAGTAGATAACGACACGAAACGAGAAGCCACATAGGCTACTTTTTTCCAAAAACCAACCCCTAAAGGCTTGGAATAGGGGAAGAAAGTTTATATGCAAAATCTAAACCACTTAACTGATTGTTATGAATTGAAGTTGAAATTTGGCATGTTGGGAAGTGTAAGGGAACATCCTGCCTCTTCCCTTTTCGTGATATAAATGAATTCCACGCGGGCGAAGCCGCGGGCAGAAGCTAGTAAATATTATAATTGCGAAAGTTTGTGAGGATTGATGATTGTTACTTCTTCACGCAAAAAGTACTGAACGGATTTGTATGAAATTTGAATATGAATAGATTATGGTCTAGGTAACATAGACTACTTCGTCGTGGGTTCGATTCCCACCCAGGTCCAACTTTTCTGCAAGCAGGAATGTTTGTTCTGTGTGTCTGGGTGTAAATATCTGTATAAGTATGTATTTAAAAATATATATGTATGTTAATCAGTTGTCTGATCACCATAGTACAAGCTAATGCTTAGTTTGGGATCAGATGGCCGTGTGTGAGTTGTCCGGAGACATTTATTTATTTATTATTATTTATTTATTGTCTTCTATAACTGAACTACGATATCAATGGGTCCTAAGAATAAGGGAACATTCAAAAACACTATTAAAAATAGTCAAATTCAAAACATTACCGTACAAATATCCGTACTTCTAGGTATGTATAGGTAAAACAT
>DWOZ01000178.1:0-11393 GCA_018251395.1 Choranthus vitellius
TTGAGTTTAATATATAAGTAAGCAGTAGCAAGTGCTACCTGCAACTGTGAGTAGAAAAAAAGAACTCCTTGGGAGTTCCTTGCCTCTTCTTCTTTGAAGACTTCATCGTAGAAATTTGTTGAAGCGATAGATTCGATTTTGACTTTAGAGATTTTTGTAAAAACCAACTTCGAATTAATTTTTCATTTCGTTTCGTTTTATTTCATTTTCTCGTTTGAATTTATGAGGAGATTTCTATCCCATTTTTCTGTTACTTACATAGGCGTTGATGAATAAGTAAGAAAACGATGTAACTAGGCGATTTGTAATGACCACAGTTGTGTAAGTCTCCACCATATAAGACGGATTCACGAAACGATATAGAATGTTCAATCAGCGATGACAGCTTTATATAACATTGTTTTGAATGGCCGAACACGACTAGCCTCTCGGCGGTTGCCATGTATATAAATGTTGTGATTTTTACAAGCTTTTATTCAAATTGCAGGGCATTTCTATGTTATTATATTAGTTTGTTATGGGTCAAATCTTGCAAACTTAATAAAACCCATTTCGTCTTAAACTACGGAGTTAGTATTTTGAATAAACCTTCAGTTCTGATGACAATGCATTTTAAGAAAAGCATGATCTGATACTACATTCAGGATTGGCTCCAGACAAGGGGACTCCTGAACGGTTAACAGCACAGTTATGAAAATTTAGGTGTTTCTTCGTATTAGGGATAATAATTAAAGCTTGTATGTGTAAATATATTTAATAAACTTTGTTTTATACTTACATTTTTACATAAATGTGTAAATTGTAATAGTGTAAAATATAAAAATATGGGATTGCGTTTGATTACCATGTTTTTTCTGAATGACTTACAAAGGACTGCTTGCCAACGTTAAAAAAATAAATAAAGCACTTTTAAGTATTTTGAAAATAAAAGAATATTAATTAAATATTTTTTTACATTACAACTAGACTGCTTCTAGAACAAAGCCATTTCCAAGGATGATCCTTATCCTATACCAATCTCGGATTTTAAACTTCGATTATGCCAAGTTTTGTCTTAATCTGTCCAGTGTTTTTTGCGTTAATCTTGAACAGACAGACAATAAATCAAAAAAAATGTTTCGGTCTCTGTTTCACATTAAATGCATTAAAAAGTTTCAAAAAATATTTAATATACAGAATTGACCCCGTTACAGTTTTAAGTATGGTTAGTATAGGAAAGAACATCCATTTATCCATCCATCCATAGTCACAAACTTTTATATTAATGACATTAGTTGAAAGACATACATACTTTTTTGTTACTTTAGGTATGCTTTTTAAATCTCTATAAATGCTTGATCACTATCCACCTGGTGGTAAGTAGATGGTAAAGCGTATTAATTTTGTAATAGCCTATTTGATTTTGACTTGAAGACACATTGTAATCGAAAGTTTAAACTGACGCTGACAACTTATTCCAGTCTTTCGTGGTACGCATGATAAAAGACGCAAGTTCGTTCGTACTGCCGGAACGTCTACAACGAAGGGATGGTATTAATTTTATGGTAGGCAATCCTCAAAATGCTCTTTAATTGAAACTAAAAACATTATTTTGATATATTTTTTTTGTTTAACAGTAAAAAAAATAAAAAACGAACTGTATAGTAGGTGCTCCTAAAAGTATAATTGAAGACACCGCTAACTTGCCAAATTATTAAAATACATAATTGCCGTTTATAATTCAATGACATTGATAACTTGTTATAATATATTAAAATACTTGATTAAAACACCATCAAGGTTTCAATAAGCCCGACAATACAACGACCTCGTAGTCTCATTTGTAGTCTCATGAGAAGGGTCTTTAGTAAAATCTAAAAGTAATTAGATAAAATAGTATGTACCTATTTTTGATGTTCTGTATTAAATCTCCATATATCTACATTTTTTTAATGCAGGTAAACGAGCGGGGTTCTCACCAGATGGTAAATAATCATCGCTTTGCTACTCATAATAATGAACAACACCAAACTGGAGTGTTATTAAAGTCTGGTATAATTAAGATGTATGCCAGAAAGGAAACAGATCCGCAAGGAAGGAATCGGAATCCATAGGATAAAGGAAGACTGAGGACGGAGAGTAAAAGAGAAAAGGAGAGGAGAACCGACTCTCAAGCCCCCAGCTGGAATACGACGAATCGTTTGGCGACTGACTCTTGAGATTTGTTTGGGGCATATTCCTCTCCTAATTTGCGCCACTCTGACCAGTCCTAAGCCCTTTAAAAGCAGCGGAAACGCTGTCTTCTTCAAGTCATCACCACCTGGTCTGCCCTGTGTTCCAAGACGTGGTCTTCATTCGAGGACCTTCCTTCCGCAGTGATTATCGGTCCTTCGAACTATGTGGCCTGCCAGCGATTTCTGTAAGCTGAGTGAAAATAATACGGATAACATAATATCAATATTTACAATACATATAATTCTACCTATCGCCAACTTCTTTTACTGCAGCGTACGCGATGTAAGAATTGTTTCTGGAATAATTTTTACACGTTAGGTCACATTATCGAAGTTTCCATACTGAGCCCTAACGTTTTTGGAAATATTTTGTACTTAGACTTTAGAATCGTATATTATTTTTGGTAATGGAACAGGATCTCAGGATATCAGGAATAATGTAAAATTCTAATGGTGAAAGAACTTTTCATACAGGCCCGGTAATTTCGGAGCCTATTCCAGTGATTTCACACTCACTTCTTTATTTAAAGAAACAATGAACTCATTCAACTTTATAATAATATTATAGAAAAAATCCAGATCGAATTTGTGCAGAGTACAGGTCGCCTAATACGGCCCTTCTATAGTTAACCAGATTTTTATAATTTCGCATTGTTAGTGTGTAGCGCAGAGACAATAGTTTCTTTTTTTCTTTTTTTTTAATAACGGAGTGACGGGTCACCTGATGGTAAGTGATCACCGTCGCCCATGTCAATCTCAAAGTCAAAGTCAAATCGTTTATTCATGTAGGTATTTCCAATACACTTATGAACGTCACTTTTTTGGAATCTACCACCGGCATGGACATCAATAACACCAGACTGGGGTGTTACTAATGCGTTGCCTGCCAGGAAGGAAAAAAGATACTACTAGAAAGTTCTAATTTGTCATGGATTATAGAGTATATACTCGTATTTATCGCGGCAACAAAGTAGAAGCGCGGATTTTTAAATGTTTGCACAGGATTTCATCTAGCAGCTGGCAAGTGGGAATGATTCTTTTCTGGCTAATTAAGTAGCGTAGTTAAATAGAAACGTTTGTCAATTTCAAACTTTTTTTTTGCCCTAAATCCTACACGTATGTCTTACGAAGGCCACAGTGTCTTCTGATTCCGTTGAACCTATTATTTTTCAGTGCCATGACTCTAATTTTCACCTGCGCCGGACAATGATTTTAATTCAGCTTTTTAGCTCAATCTAAGTTCTAAACAATGAGATTCTATTCCGCTCTAGATATAGACACAATTATATTACCACTAGCTGTACCCGCTTCGCTGTGGCACAGTAAGCACAGCGAATGCTATACCGGTCAAGAATTCCTTTGACAAAAGCCAATATACTTTTGTCTGATATAACTACCAAAACCTTTTCCAGAGAGTTCTGAATAGAATTGCTAAAGACATCAGCGCTCTACCTGCTACCATTTCATAGTTTATAAAGGGCAAACAAAGATACAAACAAACAAACATTCATATAGATCTCTAACACAGCCTACCTAAAAATATGAGTATGAAAGTGGCCTAAATACAAATTTTTCGAAATAAATTGTGTGAATGCAATTAAATTGTATACAAAATGTAAATTATCTAAATCTTGATCATTGTAACATGATAATTATGTCTTACATACTTAAGCAACGGTCCATTACGAAAAGTTAGGGTTTCAACAAGAACAATTTAATTATACCCAACATGAGATTAGGTCCTTTGCGAAACAACTGATTTTTATTCAGTTCACGGAGATCCCAAAATAATTCAAAATGCGTCGATGCCGCATGGATGTGTTGTAGGCCTTCTTAGCACCCGGGTAAGACGGCGCTGCGTGTGCGGCCACATAGTGTCGTAGAGTAGCAATAATCAGAGATGAGCCCGAACGGGGTATCGCGCCGAGGAGTCCGGTCGTGTTCCTTGTAAGATCCCGGAGGCCTCACAAAGTGCAGAGGCAGGCCACGGCGGAGGTTTTAGTGGGTAATAATCGCACATACCCAGGTACTTCCTCCCAAAGTGCCGGGCAACTTTTGAAGGTTTCCCCCTCGAAAAAAAAGGCCTTTTTGGCAACAAGAGGCTCGTGTTCATTGATGAGCTGTTATGATTTAAAGCCATTTAAAAGTAGTGACCCTCGCCTTTCTGAGGTAGCCATTATCTTGCTTTTGTGGGTATTTTGATACTGAAGCCTTTCATCTACCAAACATTTATATTTTTAATTTACTGATTGACCGTTATCCCTACTAATGGTAAGCGGTGATGTGGTCTTAGATGGTGGTAGTCTTTTTTATTTACTAATAACGTAATCACTTTTGACTTGAAGACATTTACATTGTAATCGAAAGGGAACATTGACGCTTGCAACTTATTCCAGTGTTTAGCCGTACGCATGATGATAAAGTACGCAAAGTGCAAAGTTTGTACTGCCGGAATGTCTGCAACGAAGGGATACCCGCCGTGCATCTGCTCGTTAGATAATGGAATGGGGATGGGAGAATTAAACCGTACAATTCCTCCGCACACTCTCCAAAATGTATCCTCTAGAATTCCTCTGCGCCTGTGCTCGAGGCTTTGAAGATTGGCCTTAACCAATTTAGGGTTACCATTTAGCTAAAAATATGGCTTACCAAAGAATTTCGAGGTACATCAGATTAGAAAAGATCTTTCGTGTTATTTCTATTTATTCTATTTCTATTTCTAAGTTATTTACCCAGTGGGGTCACCTAAAGTGGGGTCCCCACTGGACCTGGGGTCGTGACCTCAATTAAAAAATGATCTTTAGTTATATTTAGTACGATAATGTATTTAAATGAATATTTGAAAAAAATACCAATAGAATCCTTTTATCGCGTATGCTGCGGAAACTATTGACAATAGAGCAAAGTGATGTACTACAGTTTTATAGAAGACATCAATATCTACAAATAAGTACGCGTGACCATAGGTTTACCTGTTACCGTTTAGTCACAATAACTACTTTTGTCCGGTAACTAGTTCTTCTGAAGGCAGCATCTAGTAATTTATAAATATAAAAACCAAAATTGTGAAACTTACAACAACTTCCCCGACGACTGTAACACAAGTTACTTCAGTAATTCATTAGAGATGTGACGACTATGACTCGCCGACTATCCGATTAGTCGGTTGTAAAGGGGCCAGCGATCAGCCGACAAGTCGGCCAGGCCGATCTCTGTTCCCCGAAGATTATTTTAGAAACATTTTTTGAAATACAAAGGAAAGGTTATTTTGCGTTGCAATGCATTTGTAAATTGTAAAACATATTATAAAACAAAAAAATAATAGATACTTAAGGTTTTTGTATAATATAATTCGCCGTATAAATATTTTATGGATATATTTATATTCCCATATACTATAATAATATACCATAATCGAGAATAACATTAGGTATAAAAACGATGATTGTCTTATATATTAAATTTTTAATGAGTTTTACACGTTTCAAAATGTGAATTAAGTCAATAAAATTAAAAGTATACAGTAAAAAGCCGGTTACTCGACCCTCATTGCCGAACAAATTCAAATTCAAAATTCATTTATTCATGTATACACTTATGAACGTCAACATTTTTTTGAATCTACCACCGTTTCGGTGCTATTTTGAGAAGAAGCGGCGAAAGAACAGGCTTAAACTGCAAATGGGAGTCGGCTTTACCGACTAATCAGCACATCCCTAGCTTACTAACCACCAGAGTGAACGTTAAAAAATCAAAATAAACCAGAGTGTGTAATAAATGAGACCATGACTCATTTTAACGCCTGCGTGACCTTCTCTCTGTGTAATCTTGTCTTCACTTGAAGCAACCTCTTCAAATCTAACCACTGCTAGTTGCATTCGACCTTTAGCTAAATAAAAAAACATATTAAGTTGTAAATAACGTATTGATTTCTTTACTGAATAAACTAATCGATGTGTAATTTTAAAAGTAATTGAGAATGAAAACATTGAAATCAATAAAAACGTTTACTTATTTATTTTTATATATAAGTATTTTCTGTGGCATGTACCACGCAAAAAAACCTAAGTCCATGACGGAAGCATAACAAAACAAGGTTTATTTAAAATGCAAGCTTTAATATAGATCCGTAATACAAAGAAACACAAAAAAAATCATAACTGTGTTGTTAACCGTTGAGGAGTTCCCTTGTTTGGAGCCAATCCTGAACGCAGTATCAGGCCATGGTTGTCATAAAAATGCATTGACATCGGAACTGAAAAATTTCAAGTGCGTAGTGTGGGAGGAAGGGGGTGTAATTAAGCTTGCAAGATTTGACCCGTTACAAACAAATATACTAACATACTAATATACAAACATACACTGCAACTTAAATAAAAGCTTGTAAAAAGGTATAACAAGCTCTCCTTCAGAGATGACGTTGTATTGGCAACTCTCCACTTTGGTTATGATAAGCAGGCAAACAATCAGCCGGGTCAGCTGATGGTAAGTGATCACCTCCAACTATGGACGTTAACAACATTAACGGGGGTGCCACCAGCGCGTTGCCTGCTGAAAGAAACTAATGGAACCGCGCATGCTGCAGCAACGATAATCAATAATTATCATCAAATGACCAGGCACAGAAACAACATATTATATCAGGACTAGTGACAGAAGCTTGGGAAGGAGAATGACTAAGCGACGGGTTATAAAACTCCTAGCTGGAACACGACTAATGGTTTGGTGACTGATTCAAGCAAGAGTGTGGTAGCCTGCCTAGCGAGCTTCACAAATAGATAATAATCCTACCGCAAAGCCGTCGAGCTGCTGACTTCTGTACACCTTTTACAATAACCTGGTAGGCCAGCATGGGATTAGGCTTAGCATTCTCCGCAAGCGGGCCGCAATTCTCCATGTTTTGTCCATGTCCTCAGGCGATGGTGACTTCTTACCAACAGATGGCTCGTCTCCATTTGCGGTTTTCGACAGCCCTACTCTCATTTCAATATCTGGTCCAGAATCGAACCGGGAGTCTTCGCATTGCAGGATCTAACCATGCTACAGGATTATTGTACCCTAACTATGAAATACTATTACTAAAATATTTATATTTATTTTCTGTCTGTCTTACTTTGCCGCGTTAAATCGTCTCTGCATATCTCTAAGGTTGACTGGTAGAAAGCATTTAGCATTAAGTCCGCCTTTTGTACCAATTTATTTTTGTACCAAACTTTTTCTCCCCGTCCTTCATCCATTATTCTTCCCATTCTTCTTCTGTCTCCCGTCCTGAAGTGGTATGTTGTTATTGCTTCTGTCGTTATTGATCCCAGTTGCTTTAGCAATGTACCGCTTCCCTTGTTACTTTCTCTTCCCCGCATATGTGGGTCTATTTCTTCCTTCCTGGCAGGCAACTTGTTAGTAACAACACAGCCTGGTGTTATTAGTGTCCACGGGCGTCAGTGATCACTTACAATCAGGTGACCCGTGTGCTCATTTACCTGCTTATCACATAAAAATCAGTAAAGTATAATAATAATATTATATTACTTTCCATCATTCGCCAAATTAATCCTCAAGAAACCGCACCCTCAATTATATAAGGGATCAAATCAAAACATTTTGTAGAGTGATTTTAAATTCTAAGGTCACAAAATAAAATTCTGTACCGGTTAGTGCTGACAGAGAAAAATAAAATGACAGTAATGACCAGAAATACTAGTTATGTAGGAAAAATATGTTGTAATGTCGGTTCATAACCTTAAAACGCGATTTCCCAAAAATCTACTTTTTTGATTATTTCGTAGTTGGACCTAATGTAACTGCATAACGCCGTGCGCTACTGCCGAGCGGTTTGTCCGCGTTTTTGTATTCATATGACAAAGCATCAATTGAGATTACAAATTTCGTGTAAAAAATATTTTTCTTCTAAAGAATACTAATCGGGACTAACTTCTAAAAATATGCCCCAAAAACGAAACTTTGCTAAAAGTAACACTAAAGTAAGGGATCTTCTTAGCATTTCTTTTACTCAAACTATTATACATACCAATATGAACTATGTATAGTTTTAGTGACCGTACAGATGATCCAAAATATATCTTGATAGTTGATAATTACCGCAACATACGCGATATAGGTATTTTATTCGTTATTTTTTTTTATCTTCATTATTTATATTTATTTTTTAGTTTATATTTATTTACTTTGGGTTATATTATCGAAGTTTTCATACAAACAGACCTCTGACGTATTTGAAAATATCTTATAACTTATGTTAGATGTTATGAAAATATGTTATAACTTATTAGTTAGATAACTTATGTCAGGGATAATGTAAGATTCCAATGGTGAAAGAGTTTTTCAAATCGTCCCAGTAGTTTCGTAGTTTATTCTTGTTAAAAAAGCAGTCAATCCTCTTAGTTATTTAAATTTATTTATTAATTTAAAACTTTATTATACCAAAATATTGTGATACAAAAAGGATACTTAATACTAAGACAATCTTTGGTCTAACCAGAAATCAGCAAAGGCGGTATTAAAAAAATATGTAGTGAGAACCTTAAAAAGAAAAAAAACTGAAGAAAAAAAAAATTAACGGTATTAGTAGACGAAAAAAAATTTAGTATGTATATATAGGTAACATAAATTAATAAGAGATAAGTGAAATTAATAAATAAAGGCATTTTTGAATACATAAATATAATATAGATCAGTGGTTTTCAATCTGTGGGTCGCGACCCTTAGGGGGGTCACGAAATCAGACTCGGGGGGTCGCTGGCAAAAATAAAATGACAAGGTGCAGCAACGCCTCTTAAGATCTTGCTAACAAAATATTTAAAGAATAATTTATTTTAATTTCCTTTCAATTATTATTTATTAGTAGTATTTTAATTTATCAATCTTTTGTCTGTCTGTGGCCTAAGGGGTCGCATATTCAGATTGAAAACCACTGGTCTAGGATAAATTAAGGAACACACAGGAAACTTTTTATCAACAAATCACGTGGGCCTCCATAAAAATCTGTTGTTACGTTTTTCACCTTGTCGTTCTAACAGCGACAGGAACGATTAAGTTGTAACAACAGAAAAGTTGAAGTATTTTATATGTAAGTCCATAAACGTGCTGTTTCCGAAATTAAAGCTGATTAGAGGATCCTGTGTTGTTGCTGATTCGTCTAACCCAGTGGTTTTCAATCTTTCTGAATATGCGACCCCTGAACGGGTTGAAAAATAGTGGCGACCCCCTTAGCCCACAGACAGACAAAAGATTGATAATTTAAAATACTACTAATAAATAGTAATTGAAACGAAATTAAAATAAATTATTCTTTCAATATTTTGTTAGCAAGATCTTAAGTGGCGTTGCGGCACTTTGTAATTTTATTTTTGATAGCGACCCCCCGAGTCTGACTTCCTGACCCACAGATTGAAAACCACTGGTCTAGAATAATATGTACTCGGTACATTGCCTGCTTTTTATCAACACACCACGCGGGCGATGCTATTGGCAGAAACTAAAAATTAAATTTTAATCTTTTGTTTTGTGGTATTTTCAGGTGTCGATCTGGTCTTCAGACTCCGGAGGGGTCTATAGCGTAAGATCCATTTTACGCATCTTAAGCCGCTTCAGGCCGCATCGCTTCTGCTTACGCTGCACCGCCTGCGAATTTCAGTTTCTATCTTCTACACGTAATTAATTACGGCATAAAACAAAAAAAATATATATCTCATAAATATAACTCAAAAATAATTAGGAAATTGCGTTAAATAAAAAAAAATCAAAATGAGGCATTACGGATAAGTTGCGGCATCCGTTAAATGTTATAGTAAGTATATACTTAAATTATAAGACAGAGCTTTATTTAAAAAAATATATTTATTTACGTAAATAAATTAAAATTCGAAACTAAGAAAATGAAATAAATAAAATAGATATATTTCAAATGTATAAATAAGAATTCAAATATATTTATAATTCAGTTAGGTTAGGAATAAAATAGATATATTTCAAATGTATAAATAAGAATTCAAATACATTTATAATTCAGTTAGGTTAGATTAGGTATTATAAATTAAAATTCCAAGCTAAGAAAATGAAATGAATAAAATAGGTATATTTCAAATGTATAAATATGAATTCAAATACATTTATAATTCAGTTAGGTTAGGTTATAAATTAAAATTCGAAACTAAGAAAATGAAATGAATGAAATAGGTATATTTCAAATGTATAAATATGAATTCAAATACATTTATAATTTAGTTAGGTTAGGTTAAAATTCGAAACCAAGAAAATGAAATGATTAAAATAGGTGTATTTTAAATGTATAAATATGATATCAAATACATTTATAATTCAGTTAGGTACGTATATTTATTTTTTTACTAACTAACTAAGCTGAAGAGTGTGGTTCGCATAAAAAAACAAAATAGAACCAAGTAATAAATATCTACTTAAACAGCTGGTATTGAAAATTTATAAGTTAAAATAAGAGGACGTAGACGCTCATGTAAACTTCTGATAGGTATATTAGCAAGTTTTTATAAATACATTTAAGTTACATAAAATAATAATGATCAAAATCGGTTCGTAAATCTTGCAGTCATAAATATATATATAGAAAAATACACAAAGTCGAATTGATAGTATTCTTCTTGGAAGTAGGTTAAACCTAAGGACCAATGCACAAAAGAAAAAAAGTTTATATGTACGAGTTGTTAAAATATCAAAACTGGTAATTTAATTAGTATATAAGGAGAGATATTGACATATATAATAAAAAGAAACATATAAATACCTTTTCGTATTATGCTACTATTTTGTATCTCCTTGTTTAATATTCAGTCAATTTGTTTAAAATTCAGTCAATTTGAAATTCGTACAAAACCTTTAAATACCTTTTTGAATTATTTGAACCGTTAAATACCTTTTTGAATTGAAAATGAACGAACTTGGTGGCAGTCTGGTGTGGTGTTTACAAATAAATATTTTTTATTAAATCAGTTGTTTTATTTGTACCTGAGTGTGGCTTAACAACACTAATCATGCTTCAAGCATTTTTAATTTTTCGACTAATATTGCTTTTCCGGCTATAACTAGTTACATTATATTAATTTTTAGCCGTATTGGAGCGACTTAGAATACAATCCCCAATCCCATGCTGACCTACCAGGGTGTCGTAAAAGGCATAAGTCAGCT
>DWOZ01000179.1:0-11388 GCA_018251395.1 Choranthus vitellius
CAAATACTTAACAAACAAATATGATGATGATGGTCTATCCGACCGATTTCGGCCATGGACCACTTCGACTCCTAAACGACTCCTTCCGTGAGCCCGAAGATGGCTTATGTAGCCAATCTTCGCGGTGAATGCACGTGCTCATTGAAATGTGTGTGTGCGTGTGAGAGGGCATGTGTAACATACTAATATACACACATACACTGCAAGTTAAATAAAAGCATGTAAAATTCAAATACACGTTATTCGATAATTAACCCTTTGTTAGGCGCATTAATAAAATCACACAAATAGGCGCATGGGGTCTTGAGTAACCCCAAACTAACATTGAAAAAGGAGTATTAAAAATAAATAAAACTAAATATTTTATAATATTCATTACATTTCTTTATTAAATCAACTTTAAAAAACAAAAACATAACCTAAACTTTAAATTTAATTAAAAAAAACGTTACCTCTGTTTATTTAAAATTATTTGGCATAGCCGAGATCGACTTAAAAAAATATATATATTCAGTCTCATTAGCGGATTCTACTGTTTTGCATCCGATGCAGTAAACCCTCAAGTTTTGCTAACATATAAATTACGACATTTGAAGCATTTTGTTGACACTTTTTTGTCGTCCTGTCTAGGACATGATGAACAGCGCCCGCGCTCCGCTGTCGATCGTTGGACCGCCTCGTCCACATCATGAGCTTTCACGGAACCGTTTCTTTGTTGATACGTAGGGATAGCACGTTGTTGAATGCGATGTTTTTGGTAATGTACCACAAGTGCTGCTGTTAATTTCTTCAAAAAAGACCGTCTTATACTCGTATGTAGCACACGCACTCTTATCAGTATTCGCTTTGTGTATGACAAATGCGTTAATGCCAGATATGTTTAGAAGATGAAAAAATACAGCCAGCTTTCATCTTTTTGTTCTTTTTCCAAATTCAAAATCCTTCCAAATTATAGACCATTTCACTTTCACTCTGAGTATATCGAGATAAAAAAAGTTACCCTCCGATGGTTCAAGAATGTCTTCGATAGATATCGAACGCTACAATTTCACTTTCTGCAGCATGGGCACTGTCGATAGCGGTGCCCTTTACCGTTTCGTCTTCCGAAACCCAACCAGCAACATCTTGTTCATCATCGGACACATCTTTCAGCAATTGCAATATTTGTCTATAGTTAGGCATTTCATACCAGTAAAAACGCTGAAAGAAAGGGAAACAAGTAAAAAAAACACAAAATATAGATAAGATAAAGAAGCAGTATAAGAATACACATAAATAAAGAAAAACAAAAAACAGTATACTAAAATGAACTAAGTAAAACCACAAAAATAAAAACTTACCTCTTACAAAAAATATTACGCAACTGATCGCATGGGGTCAGCGCTCTAGAGAGCAGCGTCACATGGGCACGATTTAATTTTCTATTTTCTAGACGCGACTAATTCGCCTTCCCCCCGGGAAGTTAGTAAGCTAGAACGAACAAGAGCGCGCTCCAAAAATTATAAAACATTTTTTTTGTCAATTTGTAATCACCCTGACCCCATGTGCCTAATTAAGGGTTAAGAGTGTTGTAGAGGCTGCTCGATCGCACTTCAGGATACCCTGGGTTGGATTGCACGTAGATTTTTTGGTCCTTGTAACGACTTTTTACAAATTCAACGACAAAATACTTAGAATTTTTTGATATAAAAGACATCTACGTCATCCGCCGTGATAAAGGTTTCACGCGAAACTAGCAATGTTTCAGCCATAGAGCAGATATCTGATAATGCTCCTCTTTTTAACATAAGATGAAGATATCGTTCTATCAAGTAAAAGAAAAGAGACAGAAACAGATTATGTTGTGTTAAGTTTTTAATCTAATTATTGTTAATAAATATAAATGCTAATTTTTGCGAGGAACTGAACGGATCTGATTGAAATTTGGCGCTACACAGACTATAGTTTGAAATAACATAAACTACTTTTTATCAGCATATAACACAGGCGGACCCTAGTTCAGATATAAAGATGAAGTGTTCAAACTTCTTTCTTTTATTTCGATAAATTGATAATGACAGTATCGACACTGTCACGAGTTCATATGCTCCACTCCACGGGTTAATCCTTCTGCGATGAAAGTGGATTTGATTGATGATACTGACCTTCACTAGTTTTTTCCCCTATGAATTATGAGTCCTATTTACAATATTCATAATAGAACTTAATAAAAATATGTTAACATATATAATAGTGTTGTATGGATTGGTATCCTTTTTTAAACATCTCTTTCATACTCCACCGTTCCTAAATCATTCCCAACAAAATATGTACCATTACATTAGCTTGCCGTATATGTCAGTGCAACTCGAATCTGATCATTTTTGTGTGCGATTTTTCCCACAAAATTCGAGGAATTAGACCTGCGACTTGACACCACAGAGTACCTACTTTAAGTTTAACATTTGAAAGCTTAATTTAATCAGTTAGCTCCGCGTAGGAGTAGTGTACTAGTGTTATTCTATGTCAGTCAGAGAGTGGGTTACACACGGGGCAGTAGTCTATATTTGTCTTGTCCCGCTTCAGTGCTGCCGGTTTTAAACTTCTCGAAATTATTTTTATTCTTTTGCATTTATTTTTCAATCTCGTCTTTTTGCCGAAAAGTTGGTTTTGCAACTTTTCATTTAATATATCGTTTTGATACGTAATTCAGTTATAATCGTACACAAGATGGACAAAGTGCCGTTTAAAATTGGTAAGTGATTTTGTTTTAAATTTTCAAATATTCTTTGTAAAATACTTTTCTGCAAAAATAATGTAAAAAAGCAATTTAAGTTCATCAACACACTTTATATTTAATAGCAACTTACCTATAAATCAAATGGACGTTGAGGTTAGTTTTCAATGTTATCCATGAGGTTCCTACTTACTGAGATTTTACATCTAATTTTAGAAACCATTTATTGACTTCCAACATTGAGTGGTTACAACAGATGCCGTGGGAAATCCGTAATCGCATTTAATCAGAAATCTGTGATGGATTATCAGTGTTTTACTATCTTTATATTAACACCAATTATTATAGGTATCATTTAGATATCTATTACTGATTTTCTTAACAAGATAATTAAAAATCCAATAATGTTACAGCAAACCAGGGGCTTGCTGAGTTGGGCCGCAAAGAAATTATGTTAGCTGAGCAAGAAATGCCGGGGTTGATGTCTTGTCGCCGCAAGTACGCCCCAAGTAAAATCCTGAAAGGAGCAAGGATAGCGGGCAGTCTACACATGACTGTGCAAACTGCAGTACTTATTGAAACTCTCCTTGAATTGGGAGCTGAAGTAAGTGTCTATGATTTTTTTTAACAAACTCAAATATTTTAATTGACATATATTCAGTTGTTCTCATCCATATCAATCTTGTTACCAATTGATGTGGCAAAACAATACTTTAAAAGTTATTTTTACAAAACTTGTATCATGTAACAAAAATGTTACGGCAAGAAATATTAGGGTGTAAAACTGTTTCGGGATGAGAAAAAAGGACTTAGTTACTTATAAACAATCTCTACCTATTAATTTACCTTGTATGGCGTGAATTAGTTTATTTATTTGCCAGGATAAATGTTTACATCAGCTTTTTAACTTTTGGGAGAAAAAAGTGATGGAAAATAATACAAATTTACATACAAATCATCTGTTTTATTAATCAAAATACATCTTATAATCCAGACATCAAAATTTAAAGCAAGCTTATATATATTATATATATATGTATATATTAAGCTATGCATATATAATCAGTTGTAATTATTTCATTAAAATTATCATTAATATCTTAATATATGTATATAGCTTTTTTTCTACACTGAGTCAGAAGTTATCTTAATAAAGTAGGTAAGCAACCTACTTATAAAATAACAAGATAATCTGCCTACGTAGGGCTTATTCTTAATTTGTGTTGGTCTTTTGAGAACATTATCAAACAAGCTCTTAGGTTAGATACCAAATTTTGGTCTTATCAAAGTGTTTCAAACACTTGTATGTAGTGCCACTTATACTCGGTGCAAATATGATCTACAATATTTAATAACTAACTATTGCCTAGCTACTTGTGACAAACAGGAGAATTAAACTTTTTGTTGTTTTAGCAATTGTTAACTACTGTTAAAAACTTTTACTTGTAAATCTTGCTATTTGCTTGGTGACATGCATAAAGTGTATTAAAACTAATATCAATTAAATGTAAAAGTATAAAACAATAGGTATACTTCAATAGGTTGAATGATTGATAATTTCATGAAGGATCATGAAAATCTCATTAATGGTTTAACTAATTGTGTAACATTCGTAAAAATACTCTGCTAATAGATATGGCTGGATTAAAATAAATTTCAATTTAAAAAAGTCCTTAAACACTTTAAAAGATGCTTTATTTAAAAAAAAAAAGTTAATATAATGTTACTAGAGTCTGCCCTAGATTTGCCCGCATTGTATGTTTATAAAAAGTAGCCTATCCTATGTGTTATTCCACACTACAATCTATCTCTCTGTCAAAGGTTGGCTGGGAGAGAATGCTCTAAGCATTAAGTCCGC
Organism: Choranthus vitellius; assembly: GCA_018251395.1. NCBI lineage: Eukaryota > Metazoa > Arthropoda > Insecta > Lepidoptera > Hesperiidae > Choranthus > Choranthus vitellius. Next base: position 4,575 of record DWOZ01000179.1, read on the forward strand.
CTTTGTATATTGCATAAAGTTTAAATAAATGAAAAAAAATTATTCAGATTGTTTAAGTTTTTGCATGAAGGTAACAGACATCAAATTTATCCATCCATCCTCACAAACTTTATGCATTTTCGGGTAATATTAGCAGGATTAGTTAGTTATAAGAAATAATAATTAACTTATAATAAATTTAAGATGCATTTAGCTTCAACCCATCATTGTGGGATTGGCAAAGTTTATTAAAACTACGAAGAAGTAATTTATTGAAACATACATATAAGTAATAGGCGTGAATGTGCAGTTTTGTACATACTGCTAATTTGTATTGCGCAGTCAGCACATTTTCTATGTTTGACTCGTGTACAAGGTTATTGCTCGTACAGGAGTAATGCCGACCAAGTGCCGAAAGTTTTTATGCTGTCGTAGGCCTCCCAACTTAGCTCCACTACATCTTACGATAACTACCAGAACCGATGACTTTACCTGGCGTCAGAAACAATTTTTTTTTCATATCATCTATATGATCTATTTTTTGACTGCCTCCGCTGTTGCGTAATTTGGCAGATCATTTTCAGTAGAGGCAAGTCAGCGCGGCGCTTTGCTTTCCGCGCTGCAACAAACGCACAAACAAAGAGACAAAGATAAGAGTCATAGTTAAGAGTCAATAACTAACAATAATTTTGCCTGTACAGAAATCTCTCTCTCTCTCCATTTTATGTACATAGATAGTGTGGAGCCTTATTTCATTCTCGAATATATTGGGATTTGAAAAGATAATGCATTTTGAAAATGTTTAATGTTTCTAGAACCTTTAGTTTCAACCAGAGGTTCCTAAACTTTTTATCTCGCAAACCATTTTCCATGTGTTTCGGTGGTGACCATGCACTACATTTCTATCAGACTCTCTACATTTGTCAATAAATGAAAAATCTATGAAAATTAACATGTTAAAGCTTCAGAAATGTGATCATGTGTGAAAATGTTTTATCTTAGACTAAAGAAAAATACGAGTTCAATTTCTTCTTAATGCTCAATGCGCGTTACTGAAACTATCAAAATATTGTATAGAATTGAGCCATCTGGTGACTGATGGCTACAATCTCTCATACAAAATTTAGCTACTTTACTCTTATAAAATAGTAAGAAAAATTCACTGCTTACTGTCTATCAAGTAGTATTTGCATAATTTCAACATTATATAAATTATTGCGCAATGTTTTGAGAAACAGAAATTAAATCAGTTGAGCAGCCATTCAAGAGTTTTACTTTTAAATCTGTTAATATTGATTTTTACTGTATATGCTCATTGATAATACTATGTTTCGTTATCTTTATGACCGTTAGATACATGACACTCGTTATCTGAATAACTTAATCTATACATAAGATAGTAGTGATGTAATCTTGTGAAAAGCTGTGAAGTTATTGTAAATCTATTGTATTTTGAAACATGTCTTATCTCAGGTTATTTTCATATTGCGTTGACGTTTATCAATCACCCTTGCCCTCTCAGTGATGTAATAGAAATAATAAGTTATGAAATAAATAAGTGATGGCATTTAATCATGCTAATTATCTCAATATTTTTTTGTTATTTCTTATGAATTTGGCTTAATTATTCATTACGTAAAATGATATGTTTAATTTATCAAAAGTGTTTGCATATTAATTCCATAAGCAACAATATGATTTAACCTTTGAGAATCTCTGTAATATTAACAGAAGTTTAGGTGACTAGCAACAACATCGCATCTAGCGGGAATTTTATGTATGTGTGTATCTGTCAATATTGTTTCTGGAATGTTATATGCCAATTTTATTTATCAATTTGTTTTTTTTCCAATGAATAGAACCCAATGCAAAGATTTATAGATTCTTGTCTTTTTATTTACATTTTTTCGGTAATTTTAAAAACAGATTATTGGAATGGAGCATTCACTAGAGTACCTTTTGTGTTAAGCTTGATCATATAGTTTACAAATAATTATTTCATGTCATTATGTCCATTGTGTCTAGAGGTTCTGTAAAACTTATTTATTCTACCGCCCACTTTAAATATTCAATGTTCTAAATAAGGATTAGTAAGAATATTAGAAATGCGAAAGTAACAGTATATCTGTTATCATTTCACACCTAAACTACTGAGCCCATTTTGCCGAAACTTGAAATTGAATTGAACTTTATTCGCGAAAATGGCTTGTGTGGATTGAAATTGGGAATGAAAGTGATTCATTATGGAAGATATAAGTACCACTTTGTTATCATGCCCTAAATGTGATGTTGACAGTGGGTGGGAGGTGGGACATTCCAGGGAAAAGCTAGTTTTAATTTAATGTTTTATATTTTACAGGTCCAGTGGTCAAGCAGTAACATATACAGCACACAAGATGAAGCTGCTGCAGCATTAGTGGCTCGGGGAATAGGTATCTATGCATGGAAGGGAGAAACTGAAGAAGAATATGTTTGGTGTATTGAACAGACTTTAATATTCCCTGATGGACAGGTAACTATAATAGTACTATAGCCATTTTAAGAATATACCATCATCTATTATTTTACTGTGAATGATTATATGATAGATTATTAATTTATAATTAATTTATATATGAATAAAACGTAATTTGGTTATATAAAAAATTTGGGTGTGTGTATTTATGTACGCGCCTGAAAAGTTATACTTTTTTGGCATCATTAAAAATTTAACAATAAATCAGATAATTGAATTTAAATTTATTTTTTAAACATTTTTTTAATACCTTAATGGAATATTCAGTTTTTATTATGGTCAAAGAATTTCTATTAAATTGGTTTATTTATTATAGAAATTATTATAATTTTCTAAATTTTATAATTAATAAGATATAAATTAAAATAATAATAACAATAATTTAATACTACACTATTTATTATGATAAATAATAATATTTCAATTAATATCAATAAATAATACGTATGGCTAGTTAACCTCAATTATTTTGGAGCACCATATTGTTTTTACCAAACAAGTTGAATATTGATTAAGGAAACGGTGTTCCGGCTTGTCACTAGGTGGTACTATTCGGTTTCTGAATCACGGTAACGAATGTTTTACGGAGTGTATGCACGTAAGTAAGACGGCATACGTTAAATTAAAGACAACTTCAACCTGTTAATTTTGCGTGGCGGATGCGCACGCATCTTAAAATTTCGCTCTCATCATTTTATCATAACGCGCCTAAAGAAATATAAGAATATGGATTTTCCGAAATAAAAACTTATTATCAATATAACTTCAAACAGATAGTTGTACTTAATAAACTTTAACACTCCTCGGCCTCTGATTTAACTACGGAACCTATTTGCGCTTTATCCATATGTAAATTATGGTCTGAGTAATGATTAATGGTTTACTTAAATTACTGTATCTGTTAGTATAAAACCTGTACACAATTTCTGTACTAAGGAACCATATAAGTAACCGTAAACCACACACGGCGGGGCAGATAGTTAAATAATAGATAAGGGGAGATATTTGTTATACCAGATTTTAGATCAACTAAATTAATAAGATAGACTTCATATTAATGATTTTGTTTTTTTTTATTTTCAGCCTTTAAATATGATTTTGGACGATGGAGGGGATTTGACTAACTTGGTACATCAGAAGTACCCACATCTTTTGGGAGGAATTAGAGGACTCTCTGAAGAAACTACAACTGGAGTTCATAATTTGTATAAGATGTTTAAAGAAGGGCTGCTAAAAATACCCGCTATTAATGTTAATGATGCTGTGACAAAGAGCAAGTTTGATAACTTGTATGGTTGTAGAGAATCGTTGCTTGACGGCATTAAAAGAGCTACAGATATTATGATAGCTGGAAAAGTTTGTGTAGTTGGAGGGTATGGTGACGTTGGTAAAGGATGCGCTCAAGCATTTAAAGGTTTTGGAGGAAGGGTTATAGTAACAGAAATTGACCCCATAAATGCACTTCAAGCAGCAATGGAAGGATTTCAAGTTACCACAATGGAAGAAGCAGCAGAAATTGGTCAAATATTTGTTACAACTACTGGTAACATAGATATTATAACCCAGGAACATTTTGTCAGAATGAGGGATGACGCAATTGTGTGCAATATTGGACACTTTGATTGTGAAGTTGATGTGGCTTGGCTCGACAAAAACGCCGTCAAGAAAGTGAATATTAAAGAACATGTAGATCGTTACGAACTTGAAAATGGAAACCATATAATTGTACTTGCTTCTGGTAGATTAGTAAATTTGGGGTGTGCTACTGGTCATTCATCATTTGTTATGTCAAATTCGTTTACTAATCAAGTTCTGGCCCAAATAGAGTTATGGACGAAGCATGGATCTTATCCTGTTGGTGTCCACACACTTCCTAAGAAACTTGATGAAGAAGTAGCAGCTCTTCACTTGGATCACTTAGGAGTTAAACTCACAAAACTTACTCCTAAACAAGCCAAATACATTGGAGTGCCTATTGAAGGACCATACAAACCTGATCATTACAGATATTGAAAGATAATGGTTCAATTATGTTGATAAGTTGATAGTGTCAATCATAACGTTCATTTAATAACAGTGGTAACATGAAATTGTGACTTGTTTTACTAAATATCATGATTTACTTATACACGGTATAAAATAAAACAATATTTTTTGCAATTAAATCATCTCTTGGTACAAATGGTATTTTATTTTACACTCACTAATGTTTAGGACGCATAAAACTCTAACAATTCAGCATCCTTTGGCTTCAGTATACATTGATCTTTTAAATTAACCACCCATCCAGGTTCTAAACCAAAAAATATTTGTCTTGGGTCTTTTTTTTCTGTCAATAAATTTTCATCTAATGCAGGTAGTTGATATCCATATTTCTGAGCTAATTTTAGTCTCTCTTGAGATATTTTTTCTGGATCTGCTAAATAACCACGAGTTTGAGCACTAGTGTAATATTCAATTGCATCAGGAGGTGGTATCATTCTTCTTGGAATCGCTTGTCCACTTTCAAAGAATTTCTTAGGGTTCTTCAGTAAAAATAGACTATGTGGATCATAATATGCTGTAGTGATTATACCTCCATTCCTCTCTACAGCCGCTATAACTTGTTCGCTAGCCCACTGTACCTCAATATTTAATTTTGCTTTAAATATATCAGCTCCTTCATCGGTTAGATGTACTCCATAGTGTTTTTGGTCTGGGAAAATATTGTAGATGCCAGATTTCAGTAATTCTGCAATATCTACAGGTCTTCTTATATCTATTCGGTCTTTGTCTATTAACATTTGCAGTTCATGTAAGGACAAGGGAGGATACTGTCTCCTATGGCTGAAATTACAAATAATATTAAGTGCTTGAGTAGAAACAAATATTTATAGTGACAAAATGAAGCTTCTGGGCTATAAAATATTTTTATTTATTCTTGATATTTTTGGAATTGTTAAAGTTGATTGTTCCATGGTAATGATATATGCAGAAGGCTTGTGTCAGTCTTGAGTAATTAACCAACACCAGGCTTCATAGGAAAGTGAATGGATGATCAGTAGTGGCATCAATTCCTAGTCACATTATCATATTGAGAGACTTGGAGTGGCATTCCAACACTTATGTTGGCCTTAATTTAAACCTCACCCGTGAGCACGGAATATTGAGAAAACCTACTGCATACTCCACCATGCTACTCTAAGAGAGTAGAAGGTGGAAGGGTTAGTAGCCAAATAAGTATCAGAAGTTAAATGATGTCGTACAGACCAGCCAGCTATTGCTCAACATAAATACTTCTACACCAAAGCAATAAGATACTTACTGGTGACCTTTATAATAATCCTCATGCGGAAAGCGAAGATAAAATGGATTGTTTCCGGTCTCATAACCTAATCTCATATAATTTTGTCTCTGTCCTGAACCTTTATTACCAGCTCCATGTTTATCACCTCCATGTTGCGCTCTGCCTCTCTTTTGCTAGATTAAAAAAAAAATTAAACAAATACATACATACATCATTTAAAATTTTATTGATTTATAAATAAATGTAAGTTTAGGCTTATAGTTAGCTTTGCGATCGGTTTTAACCATTGAGGTTCTCTTGCCGGAGCCTTCTGTGGTTATTACAGATTTTAAAACTAAGTATTGTGTATGATAGAATCCATAACTAGTGCTAATAAGTTAATAATATTAGTTCTGCGCGAATTTTAAGTCAATTATTCGGTTATTTTGCATATAACTATATGGAATATTAAAGTTATAATTTTACCGTCACTTTAGATCCAGGATTATCACGTATATTTGCAAGGGATACTCGAGGTAGAGATCTAAGCATTGATAGCGACTTTTCGGTTATTTGACGGGATCCCATTTTGTTCTTTTATTTTGTATTTGCTTCACATTACAATTTTATAACAGTTTCTGAATAATGTCCTGAAAAAATATTTCTTTACTCTTGTTCTTTCTTGGTTAAATGCATGCAGACGAAGTGTCATTAAGACTGACATTTGTGTGTGCACTTCTGTCAGCTGTCCGTCACGACACATGTCATATGGTTAGAAAAGCATAGGCATTGCTATTCGGCCTCGATTCTAGCTTGCTATTTGGCCACTCTAGACAAAAATACAGCTGCCTTAATTTTACAAAGGCTGTCAGGTTACCTTCTGTTTAAACATCTCGGATGGCGGTAAGGTACCCTAACTGTACCATCTCATTTTTTTTAATGTGATGAGCAGGCAACCTAGCAGACTAGTCACCTGATAGTAAGGGATCACCGCCGCCCATGGACATTAATAACACCAGACTGGGGTGTTACTAACGCGTTGCCTGCCAGGAAGG
>DWOZ01000180.1:0-11388 GCA_018251395.1 Choranthus vitellius
TGAAAAAGGTTTTGGTACCAAAATTATATAGATCGGATATAAGATTGATGACTAAATGCGTAGCAACGCGCGCCAGGTACAGCTAGTCTTTATTAATATTAAACCTGTAACGGGGTCAATTCTGTACATTAAATATTTTTTAGAAATTTCGATACAGGAAGGCTTTGTTATCGATATAGAGACAAAACTAATTTTTTTTGGAATTATCGTCTATCTGTTCGAGCTTCACCCAAAAACCACACGACAGATTTAGATAATAACTTAGTATAATCGAAGTTTAAAACCCAAGAATGCTTATAGGATAGGTTTTTTCCAGGAAATGGCGTTCCCGCAGGATAACAGATTGAAATTAGTATTGCAACAAGTGGATAATTTAGATGAAATTTTGCATGTTTGTGGCTTATGTAAGAACAATGGTTATAGGATACTTTTAATAAAAACTGCTTTGTTCCCGTGGTTAAAATTTGTTAGGTTAATTTAGTTAATTAGGTTAAAATTTGTATGGCAACTCTGAAACTACGGGACTACTCTTCTTCCGAAGCGAAGCGAGCGCAATTTGTAGTTCATTGTAAAGAACTTTATAAAACATTTATTTTTATGCTTATGCTTCAAGTCAGGCTATGAGCAGTGAAATACTCTTTTTACTCACTCACATTGTCTTAAAGGATTACGCGTGTATTTTAAAGCTGTATTTAAAACAATTTCAGAGACAAAATCAGCGGGAATATCACCAGATACAACACATGCCCTTCTTCAAACTGCTGCAGCTGAAACCGAAGAGCAGTCGGAGAACATAGCTCAAGATTTTTTATCAGGGAAACTTGATGTGGACAAGTTTCTGGAAGATTTTGAACCGATTCGCAAAAAGATGCACCTGCGGAAGTTTAAAGCGGAAAAAATGGGCGAACTTTTGAGAAGTTGTAGTCAAAGTTCCTACGGTAATGGATTCTCGAAACCCTACTTGCCATACCCCAGCTATGGCCCCCCTCAGGGAGTGCCAAGTGTTCCGTACCCTATGGGACCTTTAAATATGCCAATGCCCGGTATGTACGGCAACCACTTTTGAACAAATATTACATTGCTTGAGGATGATTGGAGATTAAATTCCTTTTTAATAGTAGGAAATGAATTAATAAATAGTTGAAGTAAACTGGTTAAACCTGTTAAATACATATTTGAGGTTAATTATAATACACTATACTATGAATTGAACACAACGACAAATGCACTTGCAATGTTTTTGCACTCAATTAAGCCAGTTTTTTGTGCTTCACATATCTTTTATATATTTTTCTACTCAGAAAAATATCTTTATATCATCATTATCTATATATCACATACCTTTTATATATTTTTCTTCTCAGAAAAATATATGAAAGATATGGCGAATACTTTCAGGTTATAGCTATGGAATAATTAAACTTGATCAAAAATGTTTTTCTTTAATTGAGAATGTCAACTGTCGGTATGCCTCTAAACTATATGAAACGTTTAATAATATTTTTAGTGAAAATTATTTTATAGTTATTAAATAGTTGTGGCAGTTCAACAGAATTGTTGTAATAAGATTGTTAAACAACTTTTATTTTGGTCTTTTATGAAACTGGACTGCATAATTACATGTACCACAATTTTATGTAATAAATGAATAACCTGGACAAGACATTATTATAATAAATATGCATTTATAGTGAGGATTTCGGGTTATATTTGCAATGCCAACACCTATAATATAACAAGTTTCAATCCAAAATGCATGAGTACATTTATAAAATACTGATAGAAGTATGTTACTTACTGTTAAAATGTCATCAAAATTATGCTAAATGCAGATTTTTTTGGTCAATAGCAAATCGTCAGAAACAGTGTAATGCTGTTCCTAACAAAACTCTAGTTTAGCACCCCTAACAAATCATCAATTTATACATCAAACTAACTACTACTGTCTAGTAGGCATTTGACGCAAAAACAAACATGTGTGCCACAAATTTTGCCTCAGTTTGGAGTCGAACTTTGGATGATATAGAGATATTAAAATTTGAATTTACTTTATATTGATGACGAGATTGCAAGTAAAAACATTATTTGGGTCAATTTTAATGGTTTTCTGATTACCCTAAGTAGTGCCTGATCTTTATCTAGGAAGGTATTGAGCCAATAATGAGTTTTCATGTTTCAATAACACACTTGTAATAATAATAACATTATTTTTGAGTGCCATTTATATCACTGCTAATAAATATGTTTATTAAATTTTGTATTATAAAAGGTTAAAAAAGGTGTTAATTTCGTTTATTCACATTTTATTTCTCACGAAACTTTATGGCCCTTTCACTTAAAACAGCTGCCAGAGGTGCACAGTCTGATTTAAAGTGTTAATTGTATTGAGTGAGTAAACTGTAGTTTGTAGAGCAATTTACAGGTCAAAAAGATTAGTGAAGAAGTTTGGTCAATTTACTAACGTAATAAAATTTTATTTTTTACTCAAGATAAGAGGGTTCAAATAAAGTACATCTCTTTAAAAATATTTTGTAATGGCTGCCGGATTCCAAACCTACGCCAAAAGTTCACATGCATCTTCTAAAAAATAATAACTGCCAAACTGTACTTGCCCTATTACATGTGCGGTTAAACCCTTACACTGAAAAGAAACTAGAGCCCAGCTGTTGGACAGTTACAGCCATATCTTACATTAACGCGAGTATATGATAGAGAACTTAGACTCGTTAATGCAATGATATGACTAACAGCAGGAAATAATTTAAAAACTTTTAGACTATTAATTCTGTGAAATATTAAAGTAATTATTTTAAATAAAATATGAATGGGGCTTCATATACGTATATAAATATATATATGTCTTTTTTTAAATAACTATTTCACAAACCTGAAACGTATTATTTTGAGTAGAAACTGTCCGCTTGATGTTGGTGCTTATAGATAAAATATGATAATATTATCATGAAAATGTAAGAAAATTTAATTGGATTCCGTAATATTCTATGAATTAAGTATCTACCCATATTCGATACATTTGGGTACTTAGTCGAAAAAATGTCCTTGCTAGTAATGTAAAATAGACCAGGGACAATGTAGATACATTTAATTGAATTTTAATTCAAACTTCTATTCAATGTTTAGTAATAAATAATTCATAAACAAATGTTATTTAAATATTTCTAAGTAAAAATAAACATTATATCATAATTTTTAAATAATTCGTTTTATTTTATTGGTCTCAATTTAATTGGCTTCAACCGATCGACGGCCCACTGCTGAGCACGAGTCTTTCTTCACACTGAAGAGGGCTTTGGAGAATTCTCAGTTTAATTGGTTTTGTTAAATTCCGATTTACACTTGAGGTGAGCATTCATATACAGACTGCTTGTTGAGATTGAAGGCGATCGAAAAAGTTAAGATAGCGGGCGCGGTTGATAGGATGGGTGCTAGTGGTGTAAATTGAAAAATGAACACTTTCGCGCTTCGAATATTTCCCATAGGGATGGATGCTCCTTACCATCAGATGATCCGTCTGCTCGTTTGTCTGCTTATAACATAAAAAATACTTAAGGAGCAATAAGGCAGTAAAAAAATATGATTCATCAAAGAATATTTTAATTAACAATAATAACACTAACTAACAAGCTATTATGCTATGTACATTTTTACATCGTTTCACAAACAAAAATTGTATTAAAAAAATAAAACTTTAATTTTGGAATCATGTCCCCTTTACAATGAAAATATAAATTAAAATAAAAAACAATTGAGACGCAACATATTAACAATCTGTGCGACATTATACATGTGATGCAGTTGGCTGCAATATTTACGTATTAAATATCGTCTCGTACTATTGCGTGCTTCCTCGTGATTTCTATTTCTATACTACATTCCCATGAGACACCAATGGAGATATATATTTTTTTATTATAGTCATAATTAATAATCATAAAAAACATTATTGATTATGCTATATACACAGATAAATAAAAAAAAATGTTAATTTATGATTCAAAATGATTCCTATCTTGACTAAAATTTGCTATATGTTTCAATGTCAATTGAATTAATCTCAAGTATCTGTGGTATTTATATTATTGGTTTGACTGTTATTCTGGTTTGTTGGCTTTTTGGGTGTATTGTCCAAATCATAGTCACTCTTTCCATAGAATACAAAGTATATTAAGCTGAGACATGAAAATGCTAGGACATAAATGAAAATCTCTTGATTCGCCGACTCTCTATAGTCCATTTCTTTTGCTGCTCTATGTCTTATGTACTCCTTGTCAGATTTTGATTTCTTGAGTAAATCTCCATAATGATTTTTAGCCCTGTAAAGTCAGTTAAATGCATTTACCTTAAATATATTACAGGAACTCTTCAACTGGCTTCCAATTTGTAATGCTATATATGTGATTTTAAGTTTAATCCTTATCAGCTTTTGCAGTATTTCTATAAAAATATTAGGATAAACACGAAGCAATATTTTTTTTATAGTTTTTAAGATTTATATAGCCAAATACATGCCTTAGAAGCCAATTGATCTAATCAATATATTAGGCCAAAATAGATTTTTATGCAAATTTAGGTCTTGTCTTTTCAAGATAGATATAATAAAAAAAGCTACATTGTTAACTTGTATATATACCATATTTTAATCTACTAGCACTAGTTAGTTAGTAAATAATAGTAATAATAATACTACATACAAACATAAATGCCTGTCAATTTAAAAAGATAATTGGAATAAAATATATTGGCTCAGTCTTCCATTATTCTTTATGGTTTTCAATATACAGACTTCAATAACAAATCAACAACAAATAGTATCATTTTACTACAGCCACCTAATTACGCATTAAATAAAAAAATAATATTACTACAATAAATTATACTATAAAGTGAGATTCCTATACTGACTAATAATTTACTAATGTTTCATTGCCAATTGAAAAGTATTCAACTATCTGTAACACTGTTTACAGTATTTGTTTGATTGTGATTCTGTCTTGTCGGCTGTTTGTCCATATTGTCCAAATCATAATCACTCTTTCCATAGGACACAAAATATATAAAGCTGATACATGTAAATGCTAAGACATAAATTATAATTTCTTGATTTACAGATTCTTTATAGCCCATCTGTTTTGCTTGTCTATGTCTTACATATTCCTTGTCAGATTTAGATTTCTGGAGCAAATCTCCATAATGATTTTTGGCCCTGCAAATTATTTAATTTTTATATGCATTATACTAATAGATTTTTCAACCAACAATTCTAATTTAAAATAATTTTACTACTTCATTAAAGTTAAATATTTGCTTTTGTATTTTTCAAACTATGTTAGAATAACTGTTGTACTTTCAATTTTATTTGAGAAGCAAAATTATATAGCCAAATGAATACTTTAAAAGTAAATTGCTATCTACAAATGATTCATTGCCTTTCTTTAAATCATTTTAAATAATGCATTTCAATAAAGCAACATAAATTTTTACTATTCTTTTGTACTAATCATAATTTAAATCTTGTTGAAAATTTGTTTGTAGTTTTATTATTAAACTCACCAGAAAAAGCAAACAAAACACAAAATAGCCTAGAAGATAATTATTAAAACTGATTTATTAAGTACGTAGATTTTATACAAAAAAAGGATAATAGGAAAAAGTTTTTTAAAAATCTTTACGAAAATGTGTTATATTATTATAATCCATAATGCAACACAAAATGTTCTTTAATATTTTTCAAAGTTACAAAATGTTAATAGATTACTTCATTTCTGTTAAATATATTTGTTATAATTAAAATCCAAACAAGTAAAACATACCATTCATCAAAATCATAGATTGATGTACGCCCTGAAAAGGTAGGAGTCATATGTCGTTTCCCTCTTGACTTGTAGAACTTAAGTGATGGATCTGTTGGCTCTGGGTCTACTGTATATTCTGTCCCCATTCGAGACTTATTTACTTCACCAACAAGCAACCCTTAAATAAAATAACTGCATAAACAGTGCTAGGAAAAAAATTGTCTGTGACAGCCTTACTAATAATAAAAGTATTACTAAGATTATTATGTTTCTTATAAAGAAGATGTTTCTTTACTTTCATAATCTGACTGACTGAGACAGTTCTGTATTTTTAAACTGAGAAATAAAATAAAATTCTCATATGTAGTGTATTTATAAAGACACAAAGTAATCAGTTACAGTGTAACTGTTGGTCCCACACTAGGATTCCCTGTGTTATGGATGACCAACGCCTACCGTAAATGAAATTGTTTAAATAAATATATATAATATGCCAACCTTTGTCATACATCTTTTTCAGCTTGACATTTCCTAACACTTCATATGCTTCAGTGATAGCTCGAAACTTTTTAGCTGATTCTTCATCCTGAAAATAAGTTCAGAACGAGTTTTTATGGCTTTACATTACATAATTTGTTTAATGTTATGATATAAATCACTTTTATAACTCACACTTGATTTGTCAGGGTGATATATCTTTGAAAGTTTGTAGTAGGCGCTCTTTATGTCGGCTTGAGTTGCTTTTGGAGTGATTCCGAGAACATCGTAGTGAGTCGTATATAAGCCCTGTGATGTTCCAAACGTACGCAAAACAACTCCAGTTAACCTTGATTTTGTATGATTTAACATTTCGTTCCAAATTAACATCTTATGCATTCCACCACTAAGGACAAGTATTATAAGTTACTTATGGAAAATTATTGTATACAAAATTACTATACATTAATAATTAAAATATAATACATCTTGTATGAGCGAATGAAGCTAACGACTTTACATGTTTTTATTTCTTAGGTTTTCGTATCGGATTAGTCAAAAAATTAGAGGACAGCTGAGCACGAAGTGACAATGACAAGTTATAAGTGACGGCTGTCCATTTGAATGACATATAATATATGTCACAACAATTAACAGACTATTTAAACGATTTAAACATAATGTGCAGTGCAGGAGTAACAGGCTAAGCAAAAATATACAAGCTTTGACTATTTAACTTGAAATTCTTATTTTAGTATGAAATAGAAGTATAATTAAAATTTATAATAAACATTAAAATCACATCGGTACCTTCATCGATTAGACCATAGGGAGTGAAACATGTTTTGAATCTGTGGTAGACTATACCAACATTAGAAATTATCGTTTTGTTAACCTGGATAACCGATGTTTTTCATTGAATCGATTTCTTGTAATGAATTGTATCCGATTGTATTATTCACATGTTGCAGCCATTCCGTACTATACAGTTGCAAGCTTGACTGTATATTATTATATTCCTTAGATACGATCCAAAAAGTCGATTATAAAATCGAAACGCTCATTGCAAAATATCGACTTAAATCGAACATCCTTAGATAATTCGATTCCAATTTTGCCAACTTCATAGTAAAAATAAATTAAAAAGTTTATCCGAAGGCAGAGCTGTTGAAAAGATTTTGTGAATTTATTTTATTATATTTTCATTTCCATATACATAAGTAATATTTCATTTGTGAACCTTTGTTAAAAAAGTGAGTATTTTAACAATTTCGAATTGAATCCTACAATCTCATTATATTCAGAATCGCCAGGTGTATCTTAGTAATATCCTTGAATTTACCAAATTTGGTCTGTTATCGGGTTAAATTGGCTCCTTTTAAGGCAATCTTTAATGTTATAACTGCTGGAAAGCATAATGTGTCACTCGTGCCCTACATACGTTGTCTGCTGTTATCCTATAACGTTAGCTTGTGTTCATGGTGACTCATACGGAGCAAAATAGCTACCTAACGACGTTCAAGTTATCGCTTGAAGTGAAACCATTTTATAAATTTGTTTTTAATTAGTAATAATAGTTAGTATTTGGTAGTAATCACTTATTGCGGTGTATTAGTCGCCACTATCGTTATTGTGACACATTCCACGTAGGGTGAGTATGACTGTGTTATAAATTTACAATCGGCTCATTGTCCGTTGTGAGTATTGAATATTTCTTGTAGGACTTGTATTATATTTGTTGTAAGAGTTGTATTATACAGATTTTTTCACCTTTATGATCTCCTTCAGTATTCTTCTTAAAGGTCTAAAATCTTACTTATCCCAAATCCCAATACACTTCTTTGTATTATTCTAATAACTACATTATTTATTTTAGCTTGTTGTCTACTTAGAGGACATTTAACAGCCATTGCCCCCGGTAACAGCCAGAGCCAGTTTCAACCACTCTTTATGATTTCTATTAACTGGTTCTGCAATAAATAACAATAATGGTGGTCCATTCTTTCTAGGTTACAATGTCTTCCCGCAAAACAGCAGGCCGTCGTGGCACCAACAAGAAGCGCGCTCAGCGTGCAACCTCCAATGTGTTTGCCATGTTTGACCAGGCACAGATAGCAGAGTTCAAGGAGGCTTTCAACATGATTGACCAAAACCGAGATGGTTTTGTTGATAAGGATGATCTCCATGACATGTTAGCATCACTTGGTATGTCGTTTTTTATATATTAGTGAAATAACTAAAATGTAAACCAGTCTTCTTTCTTCCTATTAGTCATCTTCTTTGCCATTTCTAAAGAATAATTTTGCACATAAGTTGAAGAGGTTAGTTTGTAGCCCCCTGAACACAAAAGTACATTTTTGCCAGCCCAGAAGGACAACTAGCACCTTGCTGATCTGCTTTGAGCTGATGTGTTCTTCAAGTCTACCTCATTTCGGTTAACCCTAAAGCTAACTTAACAACAACAAGTATTGATAATATTTTCTTTTTTGTTAGGTAAAAACCCAACTGAAGAGTATCTTGAAGGCATGATGAATGAGGCTCCAGGGCCCATCAACTTCACTATGTTCCTTACTTTATTTGGAGAAAGACTGCAGGGTACCGATCCTGAGGATGTTATAAAAAATGCATTTGGGTGAGTCATTTTTAGAAACTAATATTGTTTGTGAAAACAAACTATTTCAAATAATATTTTGATTAAGATTAAGTTATTATATAAAAGCCTTGTGTAATTCCAATAACCAAACCAAATATTAAATGTTCAAAATGTTTTTTTATGACAGAAATTAATGCCATGTAAGTTGGTAGCAATGCAATGATCTGTGTCAAGCAAGGAGTTTCTGAAATAAATTCCTGGTTAATAAGGCCTGTATCTGGTAGATGAATGTGTGTTATGTTGTCAGTAACACCCATGACAGGGAATCTGGTATATCTATCTAAGCGTGAATTTCTTGTTATATTACTAAATATGGTTTGAAATATCCTTACTAGATGCTTCGATGAAGAGAATACAGGTATGATTGCTGAGGAGCGCCTCCGCGAACTGCTGACCACCATGGGTGATCGCTTTACTGATGATGATGTTGATGAAATGCTTCGCGAAGCCCCCATTCGTGATGGGATCTTTGACTATGTTGAGTTTACCCGCATTTTAAAGCATGGCGCTAAGGACAAGGATGAACAGTAGATGTTTGAATTATATAAAAGATATACATGGGTAGGAGATTCAGGAGTTAAAATAGTATCTGTATTCATTAACAAATATATTATTTATTGAAGTTGGCAGGTAAGTTGAAATATTGTGCAAAAACTTCTGATTCTTTTTTGTTTCAATAAAAAGAAAATCTTTGAACATCACTTGTAGATTTATGAGAAAAAACACAAATGCAAATGTAGAGATATTAATTAAATAAATTTGAATATCCTGAAATTAATTTAAATTGAATGTCAAAAGATTTCTTTTCATGTCAAAATAAAGTTTTTAATAGTTTGCATCCTAAGTTTACGTACATATGTACACTATAGCCGGGTTTGTATGTGTATTATGAAATTATGTACAGAATTTTAACTTTTGGTGAATTCTCCTCATGTATATTCTTTACCTATATTTCGTCATTTTATATAATTATGTAGTTTATATATCACTGTATGCCAAACTAATACATGTGCATAAGATTATCACCTTATTGATAAGTTAGTATGTTATGGATTTCAGTATAATCTCGAACTACACCGAGGTGCTAAATATAGATTTAAGAACTCCACTTAATCGATTTTAAAAATGCATTTCACTGGGACTAGTTTTCATAGACTCATTTACACATAAATTTATGGTGAACATAGTCTTGAATAATTTATGATTTGTTGAACAAAAAAGTTGTTCCTGAGATTAGT
The DNA here is from genome assembly GCA_018251395.1 of Choranthus vitellius. NCBI lineage: Eukaryota > Metazoa > Arthropoda > Insecta > Lepidoptera > Hesperiidae > Choranthus > Choranthus vitellius. The sequence continues at coordinate 10,182 of DWOZ01000180.1, forward strand.
GCGTTCAAAGAAACAAAATGTTTTGATTGTTCTAACAACATACTTTTCAGCATTATAATTATTATAAAAGATGCATATTTCCCTCTCTCCACGTATAATCTAGTAATTATGGCTAATGAGCATTTCGCATATAGAAGTTACCATAATAAAGCAATAAAACCTTGTTTTTGATGTAGCTGAACAATTTTGCTTTATCAATTACTGAATTAACTACAAATAGATTCAAAATATTCAAAACTATATACCTTATATTGTGTGTATAAGAGTCTGTATTAAAATTGGTATTTGTATGAAGCAGAATTATTAAAAAATGGTGAAAATGTTTGATCTGGTTTGATGGATGACTTGTAATATTGAATCATTCCTGAAATAAGCAATGAATGGTTACTTCTGTTAACTTATGAAATTATTTTTATTCTGTGTTCTGTTTATATTATGAAGTTGTTAAGGGCCGTATTATATCTCAGCACTTACTAACAATTTTCATAACAAATATTTATTTGTGTAACCAAGTTATGTACTTATTCTAATATTTGATTAAAAGATTTTTTTATCGAAATGCTTTTTTTTACAAAATAATGTTTATTGATAAATATTTGGACATCGGTCCAGGTTTTAAGTTTATTTTACAAATATACTAAAATACATTTTTCCTCTTTAAATATTGGTATTGCAATTTAAATATTAGATTGCGATTCATTTACGAATTTTACAAATCTTATTACTTTAGTGACGTCACAAGATGTCGAAAAAATTCTCCTATTCAAAGTTGAATCCTGCAGTATCTAAGTTTGACATAGATATTGTTGAAATTAAACAGCTGCAATTAATTCTGCAGCGAAATCAAAGACATGTACATGAATTTTTGTTCTATGTTCGAATACCACTATATTATAAAGTTTACATTTTCTCGAAGGTTTTAAAAAATCTTGCGTAATGTATTTGCCAAATGTAGAAGGTGACACACCTACCTTCTGTAACTAAACTCATAAATTTCTTGGAAACTTATTAAGAACCCTAACAAGGCGACGGTATTGACAGGTACAGTATCGTACGCGTGTCTAATTTTAGTATGTAAAGGTATTTTCTACACGATGATGAAATTGGGTGCTTACCAATTTAATCGTTCTTTTTTTTTTTTACCTTCGATAAATTAATGCTTGACCGCGATCCTGCCTGATGGTAAGCAGCAATGTGGTCTTAGGTG
>DWOZ01000181.1:0-11383 GCA_018251395.1 Choranthus vitellius
TGTAAACAACGCTCTATCCACTACTGGGCACGGATTTCCTTCAGTTTTCTCCTCATGTTTTCCTTCACCAAAGCATTAATTGATAATTAACACACCACCACTTACCATCAGGTGGCCTGTAAAATTATTTGTCAAATACGGATTTGAACCCAAAATAAATAATAAATAAATATCTTCACACACGGCCATCTGACCCCAAACTAAGCGTTAGCTTGTACTATGGTGATCTGATAAACGTATATATGTATATACGCCTATTATAATGCATGTGTGTGTATGTATATATGGGTATATATATATATATATATTTATTAACACCCGGACTCACAGAACAAACATTTCTGAATCCGGAATTACGGAATCGAACCCACAACCTTCGGCCTAGCAGTTAAATTCGCTAACCACTAGACCAACCGACCAGTCAAGCCAGCCAGTCAGCCAAGACCTCACGTTCGAGAGACTAACGTTAATCACTAGGCTATCATTGTCATTTCCATATATTATTAATACCTTAGCGCTAGGCCGCGGCGGCTGAGTGAAGACGCAGTCGGCTATAGTGTCGAGCGCGCGCTCGTCGAGCACCGCCTCCAGCGCTGCGGTCAGCTCCGAACTCTCGGCGAATGCGGGACCGCCCTCCGCTATACAACAACAACAATTAAAAAATCGGCAACTAATTATTTGGACCCACACACCCAGTGCTGAATTTTTAGTAGTCTAAAATAGACTTCAGCCTATGTATATAGCCTTAATAATATATATGTATTTTCGAAAATTATGCTTACTTTTTTCAGTATAAGAGATCACAGGGAAGCATTTCGTAATAATATTAATTCTAGGAAAAAAAAGTAGTTTTATGAATAGAGTTCTGACTGAAATTATGCGACAGGTACTAGCTTTTGAATAAAAAAGAATCATTAAATCGGTATACCCAACGAAAAGTTAATAACGAATATTAAGAAAAACAATAAAATTACATATAACTCTGAAACCACTCTTCAGATCTCGTTTAAAGTTACATGAAAATATGGTACAAGTAAGTAATACCTGTAGAAATAACGGAATCATTAAAATCAGTACAGCCAATAAAAAGTTTGAGGTAAAGAACAATAAAAAAAGAATTAAAAACAGAGTAACTCCAAAACGGAATGTCGCTCAAAATAAAATGGTACCACATGACCTGCAGCAGAATCTGATTGGTCGAAAATCAAAAAAAAAGTATATATCCACTCCACTCAATAAAAAGTTCTATAATATAAAAACAAAAGCTCACACGAATTGAGTACCTGCTCCGTTTTTTTTAAGTCGGCAATAATAACAAAATATTCCGATATAATACATAGTTCGTTTCGCACTTACCCTGATTAAAAAACTCCGTAAAAGCTACATCTGGAATTTGGCTTAGTACTAATGGGTCCAGTATGTCATCAGGAGGCACTTGACCTACTTCTGTAAACCAACACATATACTCTATTTTATAATCCTTCAATAATAATATCTCATTGATCTAGGTTTCTTTGGACAAGTACCAAAACGACGACGAAATGGACGAGTAACATGTAAATTACAGCACTATTCTAAAGTTAAAATCACCAGCAGTCAACCTGTTTTTGCAAAGATATAGGTCTCATGTTCGATTACGAGCCAGGGCAGATATTATATTAGTATTCAGGTCTGATAGATTAATACTTCTTCTCGGACTATAGGCTATTTCAACCTCTCGGCAAAAAGTAGCGTAATTATGTTCGTTCTCGAGTTTAAATTTCATTCAAATTTTCATCAAAATTTGTTTTTTTTCATCAAAATTTTCATGAAGGTATAGGCGTGAAAAAAATGACAGACAAAGTGACGTTACACATTTTTAATATTTGTAAAGAAATATTAATTGAAACGTTCAACCAAAATATTAAATCTTTATATATACAAATCCCGTGCCCGATGTACGTTTTACGCTAATCACCGAGACCGCTGAACCGATTTCAATGAAATTTTGTAGACATCTAATGTTCGGTCCAACTTAAAAGACATGATAACTATCCTTTAATAACTATTACACATAAGATCACAGTAAAGTGGTATTCATTTATTTTTTATATTTATTTATATAACTATATTACACCAAACCTAGTTCTGATATAAAAGGCGAGGTCAATGCTAATAATATTCTCTACCAGCAAATCTTTATATACCAGATCAAAGTTTGCCGAGTCAGGTAGTATCTCATAAACTTTATTAATTTTTCAATACCGTATCACGCCAAACCTTACGGCCTATATCTTTTATCGGTTGCTAGTAAGTACCATGTGAAAAAGTCCTTACCAGCCGGGATATACTCGCTCCCGCTCAGACCACCCACTGCCGTCTCCTCAGCGCTATCATATGACGAATTGGAACACACATTGATTTCTGTAACAAGGTATATTACTATAATATTTCGAATTATTTCAAATAACGTAATTATAAAAATATTTTAAGTTCAAATTATCATTTAGTTTTTTTTTTAACGCTCTAACATGGTAAGCTGAACGAAGATGTAAAATGAACTATACATACCCGACAAGCTCTGTGATTGCGTCGGCGGTCGTCGCGGTACCAGACGGCGGCGTCGCTTCGGTCTCCTCGGCGACCGCTGTGGCTTTACGACGCGCGCGCTCGGCGTCCACACACGCTTCCGCGCCGCCTTCTGGGGCTTGCAGTCGCGGCTCATTTGTTCGTAGTTGTCCTGGAAATGTTTACAAACATTCCAATTGATTTTCCCAAAATTTAATAAAAATTCAATTTCACATATCGCAATTTCATAAACACTCAATACTGCGTAATACAAATTTAAGTCTTCTAGCGATGCAATTGTATACACTGCAATTTTTTTTTAATGTATATAGCTAGGACAAGAGCACAGTTACGTACAGTTCACCATAGCTTAAACTCCTGAAAGAATTCCCGAATGCAAAAATCTTACCCGTTTCCACGCATGTTCAGCACAGAGCGGCGTCTGCTCGTGCAGCGGCAACAGCGGCTGCTTGCAGCGCTCGCCGCCCGCGAACACCGCGGCGCACGCTGCATACAGCCTCTGTTCGGGCGCTAGCGTCACGTGCGCGAGACAGTACCGGGCGCACGGCAGCGGCGTCGCGTTACATCGCTCCTCGACGCATGTTGTCGGCGTATCCGCGGTACGACCGCTCTCGCCCCCCGACCAACCCGACTCCCTGGCAATGTTATATACGAATTTCCTTTTAGTACGTAGTAACTAATTCCCGCGGCTTCGCCCGCGTGGTATCTTCATTAAAAGCCAGCCTACGTGTTATTTCAGACTATAATTTATCATCGCGCCAAATTTCCTTTAGATCCGTCAATACCTAATATTTGCGTACGGAGTAACAAACATCCATCTATCCTCGTAAATTTACGCATTTATAATATTAGTAGGAATGATAGGATAATCATATATAAACGTAAATTGCGATTATTGTAGTTTTCCGGTAAGTAGAAATAAAGTAGGTATACCATGTAATTGTTTTTCAGATATTTTCAATACCTTCTAAAAGACCTTCACTTTTTTGTAACCAGTCTCCAACACTCGAGTTTGCAAAAAATGTTCTTAACTTTTCCATTTTTTTCTTTACTGATTATTCACGGGGTGGGGCGATAAGATGTATATAATTAACTTGTAGAACAAATTAGGCAATACATGTGTACATCCATGCGCAAAATATATATTTTATGTAACACTTAAAAGAATATAGCACTAATTATTTCGATACATAGCTGTATATTTTTGCGCATTTGACCTAACTCCTCCAGGGAGTTATAAGATCACAATTCGTATTGTAATCGGAACAAGGTCTGTTCACATAAGTTACCTAAATTAAATGATTTAGACAATAATATAAGCCAAAGGAAATGGAAGCGGAACTGAAAAATCATAAGTTGCGTAATATTGTCGCTATTATATAATCAATATATTATAATGTTATACTGTATAATAATAATTGTAATATCACCGTGTAAAGGTCATTCTACGTGACGACCAAGCATATACATATACAATAGCTATTAATGAAACACTCAACAAACAAACGCTATGTATATTTAAATCTGCATTTAAACAAATTGATAATCAAAAACGACAAAAAGTTAAAAATATGCCTTTAAATATACTTAAAATAGATAAAAGATTTAGGCCACCCATTATTCTTTAAAAGAATCAACACATATCTGAGTCACGATTCGAAAAGAAACATTTTTTAACCAACTCCCATAGCCCAGACTTCTAGATTCTTAATAGTTATTTAAATCACTCATTAGCACAGATTACATATTAAGGAGCGATTATGGTTCAAGTTTACACGTCTCTGAGTGTAGTATTAAGTGAATAGATTTCGGGATCCAACGACAACCAAATTTCTAACACAAAATATATTCCTTAAGTATGTATATAGTACTGATACGTACATATATAGTTCCTTCCGATATAACACTTAAACTTTCTCATTACAGCAATGGAGTTTTTACCATTAAGATACTTATGTACTGTCTGACGTACTTAAGAAAACACCCCATATCACTAATATGTTCCGTTGTTTGGGAGTGATATCACTGCACAGCGTAGAGACGTCCCTTACTCGCCTGTCAATTTTTTAAGCGCGTATGCATTCCGTCATTTTTGAGCAAATTAGTGTTTAACTTTAAAATGCCCCATTGCCGGGTTGTGTGTTGAGATACTGCCATAATTAATCACGCAAAACTTTAATATTCAAAAGAATAAGTTTTCATTGATAAATAAGCATATTTAATCAATCCGTTGAAAAATAAATACAAACACAATAATTCTCATTTTGTTGACTATACTCGGTGCAACTTCGATCAGAATAAATGTAAATAAACAATACAAAATCTTTTGTAGGGTTTTCACCAAATTATATAAGTTAGGATTTTTGTACTAAACTACTCATATATATTTTTTAATTATTAATTAAAGTAAGCATTGACCAAAGACTAACAAGTAAAAACTACAAATGAATATAGTCATACCAGTCACACAAAAAATTACAACACAAAAAATCATTCACAAATTCATACTCTGACATCTTTAATTTCATGAAGAAGTTTATAACTTTTCAACCTATAGAAGTATTTTGATTTATACTTTTATAATTTATTGATTTTCGTTTTAATACAATTTATGCATTTATCACCAAGCAAATAGCATGATTAACAAGTGAAAGTTTTTAAAAATGGAATGGTATAAAAGAGTTAACACTGATAAAACTACAATAAGTTGAATTCTCCTGTTTGTCACAGGTTGCTAGGCAATGGTTTGTTATTAAACATTCTAGATCGAATTTGCCTATATGTATTACTTTTAGCGCTACGGTTTTGAATCGTACGTTAAACTGCATACTTATTGCTTAAGCGCTGCAGGAGCAATCGCTTGAAATTACATTCAATTGGTCAAGATGGACAAACAATGCAACGTAGCTTTCTGGTACATATGTATTGTGATACTATATCTCAATGCTTTCAGAAGAAAATCTACAAACAAAACCATATTTGACACGCAGTTTGGTACATAATTCATGAAATTTGTTCAATGAGTCACAAATTAGCATGAATTATGTAAACAAGTGCTTTGACCTCTGACACTGAACCGCGAAATGGTAGGTTACGGTCATTGCTCCTAAACAAATATAAAACGCAGTGCAGAATGTTCTCATCTCGCGTCACAAGATACGGATAAATATGTATAAAAAATGAAAGAAAATACATTTAACAAGATGTTAGTACCTATCATGAAACAAAAAGCAAATGTCTGTCTGTCTAAACGTGATAGAAAAAAAAGTATTATTATGTTACAGTTTATTAATATGGTTCTAAAATAATATTTTGATATTTTTAATTTATGTTACAGTTTATTAATATGATTCTAAAATAATATTTTGATATTTTTAATTTATGTTACAGTTTATTAATATGGTTCTAAAATAATATTTTGATATTTTTAATTTATGTTACAGTTTATTAATATGGTTCTAAAACAACATCTTGATATTTTTAAATTGTTACAGTTTATTAATATGGTTCTAAAATAATATTTTGATATTTTTAATTAAAGTGTGTAAACCTACAAATTACGATTATTGTTGAGAATTTGGCAAAAAAAATCAACTCGCTAAAATTAAAAATACCAATCAATACACTGTAACTGCACGCTGTCGGTACATGGATGATATTTCGAAGAATCCATTACCGAGGAGTTGTTTGTAAGGAAAAGAACTAAACACATTATTTTAAAAATAATTACCTGCTTGTCTATCTGTGCCTTTATGAACGCTAATCTCAGAACCGCTGATCTCATTTGTTTTTACTGATTTATTTTGCTAAGCTCGTAATACCGTTTAGTGTTCGTTCTATTAAAATATGTTAACAATTTAAAAAAATATGTCTATTGAAAAAAGTCCCGTTTAGGATCCTTAGCTATACCGAAGGGAAGAAGAGCGATTTATTCGATAATAAATAAATGTCTGCCAATTCGCAGTTGGGCAGCGTGATGTAATGACCTATACCCCTCACTTTGTGAGTGAAGGCTGGAGCCCAGCTGTGGGATAGTTCTGGGTTGTAATGATGAAATCAATATAATGTTGTTGAAAATAAATACTGTCTTTGGAGGTCTCTACTGTCTTTGGATCTTGGCCTTATTATGGAGAAGAAAAGAAATAATATTGAATAACATATTTCAAATTCCCCAAATGACAGGCAACACTCCAACCTGCCCTCAAGCTCACAACAGAAGACCGAACATTCTAGGATGTGAAATCTTACCTCTTTTAATGGTGGTCTATTACAGTGATGCATGGCAATTGGCATATTCACCTAAGTCTTCTCCGTTCTTGTACAGACAGTACTGAAGACATTCCTCGCATAGCCAGCAGGTGATTCACCGTTTGAGGCGGCAAACGGGATGATGAGCCCGGACTGTGAACTTGTTTCTGTGGGAAAAACATTAATTAATACTATTAACTATTTTTTATTTATATAATTAAGGCTTTATTTGCGATGCCTGTATTTTAGCGACAAGGCCGCCTATTGTACAATTGATTCCTCATTGTATTTATTTAAAACTTTTGTATACAATAAAGAAAATTTGTTGTTGTTGTTAATTAATAGCCCTTTTTAATAACAGTAAACATTAATTATTTTCGTTAATTAGCAATAATTGTTGTTTTTTTTTTCATTCAGCACTTATAACCAGCTTAACTTGTGTATAACATCAATAATGAGATTATTTAATACTTGAATAACTGGTGTGTAAATGAATAAAACGGACTCTGTTACAATTTGAATGTTTGAAGTTTGGAGATGAAAAAAAAACGAAATGTATCTAGGTCATGGGATCCCAAAGTGAGCGGCGCGGGCGCGTTGGTGCGCCGTAGAAAGTAAAGAGGGGCGTCGAGAGCCGATCCCCTGTCATTATCCGAAACCACAAATATTCGCAGATTTTTGGTTTTCTAAATCTTTATTGTTGTTTTCTCTTTCAATTCTTTTATAACAAAATTTGTTTTTCTTACTTTTGATGTTTTAATTTTTGTTCCATCTCCCTAATCTAACTACTTTGTGTTTTTCAAATAGATAACTGACAGGGCGCCGTGATAAAATACTAAACTTGTAACTGCGCCGCGGGTTTTAAAAAAATATCAGAAATCCCTGTTCTAGGTGATCATAATCTTGATGGTTATTCTTCTGAGGAATGATTATAAAGAATGTAGTGCGAAGCGTATGAAAAAATCGTGAAAGAATTTCAACATTAATTATATTAATGCTACTATTATATTATAAAATAATGGTATTTGTACATCAATTATTTTAGTATGTATACATTAAAAGTAATGTCTGCAGATGCTTAAGGGTGAATGTACCATAAAATTCCAGAGACTTCTCTTATTATTATTACATGAGCTGGTATAATAGCATAGACAAAATCAGCCACAACTTGGAAACTATGTTTAATTGCACTCAGAGTTGTTTATGGTTTCTTTAATCGCTTCTTGACACAAAATATACAGAGATATACAATATTTGTATAGAGATTCTCTACTAAGCAGCGATTTAAGTAATCATTAAAAACTCTGTGGCTTTAACAAAGGTAAATAGCAGCATAACAGACCTCAAAAACTTATTAACTATACAGTTATTTGTGGTTAGACTAATTTTACAGTAGATGAAATGCGCGCTGCGCTGATTCCATTCTAATGGTCAGAACAAGGCCGTGTGTGGTTGATTAAAAAATTATGGGCAAAAGTATATTGACATTTGACCGCTGGTGGCAAACATTTCATGGAAGCTACCGTGTTTCGGAATCGGTCCTGGTGGTAAAATTTCACATGGCCGCTGCTTAAACATTTCCTTTTGTTGTACCCCTTCACTTTTATCCCTGATATGAGTTGCTAGGCGACGATTGTTCGTAAAGATTATTTTCATATTGTCGGCGAACGATAGAACTTTATTTTCTATTTTTAACAGTACTATTATTGTAGTCCTCCTTACAACAATAATATGTGCACAATACAAAGAATTCGTTTGTTTGTTTTGTTTTAACAATCTTGTTCTATGTTGCATCTTGACTTATATCGTTGGTAAAAAAAAATCTCGCATTGTGGCCGAATTCTAAAATAGTAAACCAACCTTGATGAGCGTCGCAAGAGACTTGTACTCATTGAGGTCGCTGGTCAGCCGCAGCGTGGTCGCTGCACGGACCACGTGTCTCCGGAGCGCCGCTCGACGGAGCGCCAGGCGCGCACCCCGCGACTCTGCCGCGCTCTCTTCCACACACACCGGCCCGGATGCTGATTCTAAACAAAATATGCATGTTGTAGCCTTGATAGTAACCTGCCTGAGAAAGATGCGGGTCGGTCAGCCATTGATAATATTCCATCACATCACTGATCAAATACCGCGTTTTAATAACGTTAGGTAATTAAATAACGGAAATGACCTAAAAATGAACTTTATTGGAAAAACATAAGGATAATTTTAGCTTGAGTTTGTTTATTTTGGGAAACAGCGCACAATATTGACACGCGTTGCTCGGCAATGAATTTCATAGTTTTTGTATTTCCTTGACATTAGCTGTGTTATCACCGCACCTCACACCGAATCCGAGCGCGGAAGCTAGTAGTTATACCACTCACCAAAATCCGGTATAGGATCATCGTCACTACTGCTGTCAAACTGCCTGAACGCGTTCGATCTCTCACTCAACGGGCCACAGCGGAACACCTCTTCCCCAGGCGCGTGCCACGCTGCGTTAGGTACGGCCACCACACGCCGCTGGTGCGGTATCCGCTGCAACGCCTCATGGACGGTCGGCCCGCGACCCTTGCGCTTGGCTTGCGATGGTTTAGCTGTGAATCATTATTTATTTATATAAGCTAGCAAGGAAAATTATATATATACGTTTTTATCATCCGAACAAACTTAGCAATTAATTATCGTGGCACAATAATACTTTAAAAGTTGTATTTTCGTTCTCGTTTGTTTACAAGTTTTATACGGATGTGAAAAACCGGCTATAGTTTTGTACAATTAGCCTGTTTGGTCTTGAAGTTAGCAAACCTGACTTCCAATGTAGAGGTTGTGGATTTAAATTGTATAGTTTTGTCTTAGATTTTAAAGGTATATAATTAAGATTTTTTATCAGCCGGGACTTAGTTCTGCAGCTACTTGAATTTTTGTTAAAAGCGAAAATTTAAAAATAATATATAAATTAATTTATAAAAGACTTTCTTTAATCACATATTCTACTGACATACTTATATATTTCTGATTATATTTCTCGAAAAACTTTAAAAATAAAATTTTCTTGAATAATAAACCTGTGTCAGAAAGCGCAATCTCGAAATGAATTTACCTGGACAGAATTCATTTGTAATTGCGTAAAATATATGAGATCCTGCTCAAATTGCTCGATACGCGGTACGTACGTATTACTACGTACCAAGATTTTTTATTATCAATAACTACTTCAATCAAGCATGTGTCCCAACATAGCGATCGGTATGTGTTAATTATATAATTTGTATGTTTATCGACATCTCATAATATGAATTGGTCGTAGAGTAGCTGTATAGCGCTTCCGTTCAAATTTCGTTCTGTTTTAATGTTAAATAATAAATATTGTTGGAATTTTTGGGATTAATTTATTCTAAACTGCCTTGCATTTAATTTTAATGTATTTATATGATGATAAGTTAATTGTTACATTACTTAATACAAATTTAATTGTTAACTGTTACCTAAGTGCATGCAGTCTACACCTCTAATTGTAATGACACTTATCTATCTTCTTTCCCAGTATTGTATACATGGTTGTAATTAGTGTACATTATGTTGGTATTTAAATAAAATAAACAAATAAATATAATAATTATAAAAAGAATATTTATAAATATTAGGTATCTACAAAACTATACAGATATATTCCGTTAGAAGGATAAACATCCTTGGGAACATATTTTAACCACCCTGTAGTCATATCCCATTATTATTGTAGTCAGATCTATTTATTCTTAGGTCAAGGGTGTTCTCTATGCTGTCCACTCATCCAAAAATTGGAATGTTAGTCAGTCCAGGATATAAATGTTTATATATATATTTCGTTTTTCTCATCCCTACAATTTTTGTAATGTAAAAAGTGGATGGCAATGTCACAGTTTTTGTCTAAAATCATTTTATTAGATTTTTAACACACTAATATCTTGGTCACAACTGTGTAACAATAACCCAAAAATCAACTTTTGTATTGCATGTACACAAAAATTGTTTATAACATTTGTATGGATTAGAAAAATGGATTATACCTAAACACAAAGAACCTATCCACTACTTTAAAAATATTTAAAAAAAATGGAAAAAAGAAATTATGTGAGACAGTAATGAGTAATGTGTAACATTCTCTAAGACATTGATAATATTATATAACATCACCTAACACTAATCATAAGAATATTCTCTTGTAACTGAATATCATATTTCACTAGATCAAGTAACTTGAAGAGAGGTGATTTGGTTCCTTAACAGTTGATAGACTAGGTTAAGACTGGGCTACAAATTAACAATACCAAATTGCAATAGTTGCAATATACAGTGTAATCTCTTTATAACGAAACTCAAGGGACTGAGAATTTTTTTTTTATTGATAGAGTTATTGTCATGGAGTGGATAAACAAAATGCGGGTTTTAATGTAAACCACCAAAATTGTGCTCATTTCTACTTTATAGGAGTTTATTGCTATAAAGAATAATGTCATAAACATGTCGGTTGGTCTAGTGGTTAGCGAACCTGACTGCTACACCGAAGGTCGTGGGTTCGATTCCCACCCAGGTCAAACTT
>DWOZ01000182.1:0-11383 GCA_018251395.1 Choranthus vitellius
GCATAGATCTGCCCGTATTAAATATGATTATTATTGAGAGTATTTTAATTTTTTAGTTTATGTCCAGTTTAAAGTCATGTGAGGCGGAAACCCGGAATCAAACTTGATTATGTATGACATTTGTGGTTATGCCAAGAGGAAAATAACTAACTGTTATAATTATGAAAACGTACTACACGGTATTTTCTTGACATTAATAGTATACCTAACTATTGAGTACTAGCAAGATTTTGGTCATAGTGCCTGAAATAAATAAAATTTATTTTGACGAAATGTTCAGCTACATGTAGAGATTCCACTAGAGAATAAACGAATGAATAAAGTTATTAACAGAATCACGCTTTTTTAAGTGACAATTACATTGCCGTGTAAGACTGATAACTTAACAAGTTTTGTTTACAAGAGAGCCTATATATTTTAAGTAAATGACGGACCGGGTTTGTTTGCTGCATATTTTCACTTCTTTAAGAAATTTTTAAAGGTAAATAACTTAAAGTAAATAATACGTTAATTGGATTAGCGTAGAGTACCAAATTAATTTCATAATTTCCATTATATCATTATATTATACAGATATAATAATATCATTAGAAAACCTGTAGTACGCACCTGAGCATTCCCTATAAAGTTCATAATGTAATCAGGCATCTGCTAATATACTAGAAGTTAAGCTTAGAAAGAAATGACATTTAATTCTTCACATTCTTCTTCTTTCTTCTAGATTCTTCGTTTATCAGTATCTTCCTTTCGTTCTATTACTAAAGTACCCAATCAAAATCTATCTCGTTGTTTATAAAGCTATTGTAGAAGAAGAAAAGAACAGCAGCAACTTTGTTCACTATTTAAAGATATGATATAATGGCAACACTTTTAATAATGATTGCGTAAGTCATATCCACGTTCAATTAACGTAATGAAACAGTTTTTAAAATCAACGCGGCCAGCACGTGTGCGGCAATTTCAGCTAAATGCATGAATTGAGTACACCGTGCTTACTTAGTTGGATTTATGAACATATACTTAAAATACTATATATAAAAATACTTAAATTAATCATAAAATTATTACTTTTACCTTACAGCGTTTATAAAATCAAATATATTCTTTCTTTTTTTCAAATATCGAAACATAATAATCTTACCTTGTTTTTTTGATATAGAAACCAGTTAGTACATCTGTCAAAACCGATCTCGTCAGTCTTTTAAGTTGGAATAGTGTCTGCTTGTTTGTTTATCTATGATTTCCATCAGTAATTTTCACACAATAAATTGAATCGTGATTTTTAAGGAATCCGTTCGTTTTGATTAAGGAATACCAATATTTAATTTACTTATCAAACCTAATAACATAATTCATTCAAATCATTTCCTTAATATTTTTCAAAATAATATCACAATTTCAACCCGCTTGCCTACCTCATGCTGTTCTAAACTCTTGCAGTTTTTATGGCTTTCCCTATAAATGTTTTATGGTCAATATCGGCTACTCTGTAAAACATTCTTGGCGAACTTTAATGAGGTATGTTAAACTGTTAACTTGCAACTGATTTTAAAGTTCGCGTATCGAAGAAAATTGAGTGGCAAAAAATAAGCGAGTAGCCATAACGTTTACTAAATAATAGTGCGAGGACTTGTATCGATGGTAAGTGATTCGAAAAGTTAAGCAGAAGTAGCCGCTGTCGGTAGGATAAGTGCCCGTTAATCGTGCTTCGGAGGGCACGTAAAGCGGTTCAAGCTGTTATGGTTGCAAAAGTTAAATAGTTTTAATCGCAGTAAATATTTACTATTCATCCAGATAATCGATGGAAGCACAGATTGGTGGACTTTACACACCTTTGTGAACTTTTTATGAAGAATTTTAAGAAGTGCAGGTTTCACGATGTTTTCGTATGTAAATTTCAATAGTTTCCTGGATGGTCTGAAAACACTATTAGGCCCGTAGGTAGCGCTGCTATCGGTAACCAAACTGCTGTTGGCAGGACAACGTCGGCCGGATCAGCTACAATAAATATAAGGGACCAGCTGACTAATAGTTTTTTTTACTTAAAGCAGAAATAAAATTTAATATACCTATTGAACTTTCTACTACACATTTTTATGGCTGATAAAACCATTAAAAGCAGAAAAAAAATACAAAGTAATTATTATTTGCAGTAAATGAATATAATATATTACAATGAATGAGACATCAATTTAATGGCCATGAAAGTTTCCGGCTAAGTAAAAAGTAAGCCGCAAAAGAAGCCTACATGTTATCCCAGACTACAATCTGTCTCTGTGTTAAATTCCGTTCAGATCCGTTCAGTAGTATTTACGTGAAATATCCAACCTATAGTTTAAGCACCTACTCGTGTAATATTCGTAGGAAAGTATATTTTTAATTTCACTAGAAAGCAAATCTTAGCAAACAACCTTGACTGCGCGCAACCGAATTTCGGGACAGTTTAGCGGTGCGGGCGAGGCGCAACAGTGGACGCGAATGAAGCGCGTGATTCGTGGATCAGTCGACCAGCTCCCGAATACACTTGCGTGCAATTAAAATGTTCATTGGTGACGTTTGTTATTAATAAATTTTGCTGCCTTTGTTGTTTTTTGATTTGTTTTTATCCTTATTTATTAATTATTTTATAAGTCTGTGCCACGACCAAGTAGTTAGGTTTAAAAGATAAGCTAGTAAAATGGTGTACGACGTCCATTGCTTTAAAGAAGTAATACAACATATAACAATGTATTATTTCCACAGAGAGAGAATATATTCAACTACCTTTTCCCAAAGAAACAATACTTGTCTAGTATAACGCCTGTTTAATGAAAAAAGTGTATCCATTTTTTTTACTCTTGAGTGCACGAAGCACTAACTTCACTATTTCTGTCACGTTTTGCTCAAGATGATTACCGGCGACTATACTATGTGTAAAAGTTACGCTAGGCAATTCACCTACTAATAACCAACAACTATCTTTCTACAACAGTTGTATTAAAATGCATCCCCCTAACCTTCGCGAACTGACACGAGCATCGCGCCCTCTTGAACTTTCACGTTTTACCTCTATAATGCCTTGTGCAAATTAATTTGCTAGAGTTAGTTGCACTATGTATATGTTAAAATCTTTATAAAACATGATATGAAAGATAGGGGAGTCAGTATAGAAGTGACGGCTGATAGGGATAAATGGAGGAGAAAAACATATTGCGCCGACCCAAATGAAATTGGGATATGGATGATGATATGTTAAAATCTTTTCTTCGATACTCTTGACAAAACTAAACTATATTAATAATAACTATATATTTATCGACAACACAGTAAAAGAAACAGGCACAACACGAAGATGAGTTTATTTGTATACACGAAAATGTACCCTATGTCTATCACTTTAATCATAATCTTGTATACAAGATACAAACAACAGATAAAACATCATTTTGACATATTTTGTCAATCAAATAAGGGCTATATTTAACCCATCTGTCGTTAAATAGCAGTACTAATTCAACTAAAGCGCAAGTCAATATCAATGTTGATGAGAATGATATCAATATCACAAAAGTGAACATGGGTTATTATGTTTAAACAATCCATCTAGCGGGGAATAGAAAAAATTGAAAATTATAGTATTTTTAATTGATTAACGTACTAAGGCGCTATAAAAGTCATAGAAACAAAGTATTAGTGTTGGTCTTACGGTTCATTTTCAAAATTAAATAGCGAGTTTATTAGAATATTTGGAAGGTAAAACTAAGAACTAATAAACGTAAACGTTTCTTAGTAGTAAACAATATTATTAGTCGTTTACTTGTGTTAATTTTGCTAACCAGGTTCTCATACTAATCGACACGTATACCATTTCCACTTCTCTCTTTATTCCGTGGTTTATGGTTTTTTAATGTTCTTTTTTAGTCTTTTTTTTCTTTACATGACGTCACAAGATAGCGAAAAAATACCCCCTACCACCCCGAACCTCTACCTTCTTAAGCCCCTCCCATAGTCTAGTGCATGAATACAAAGAGTTATGCTTTTATCTGCGATGAAGAAGAACTTGTATCTCCTCTTTCAACTCCTTCAAGCCTTTTCTCACGAAAATATGGCCAGAACGTTTATACGAGTATATAAAACAAAAAGGTGTACAGTGTACAACGTCCACTTGACAACAATTTGAAAAATATATTCGAAAAAAAACAAAGAAGTGTATAAAATATTTAATAATGGCATCAAAGGATTACATACATCATAAGCACATTTATTTATTACATATACTTATACAACACGAAATATAATATGTATGATTGTACCTACTTGAAATGATATAGGATTTTATCAATGATCTATACGATTTTTACTGAAATGTCAACTCTGAGATAAGTTAGACTTACCTAGACTTTGATGAGATATTATGATTTACATTCAAAGAATATATACACACAAAGGCTTTAAAAAAAGACGTATCATTTCATAAAAAGTTGTGTTAAATACATTTTTCTCATAATAAAGAGACATATTACTAAAACACTTAATCACAATAACTTACGAGTTACTTAAATTTAATTTCAACATTAATCAGAATTTAAATTAATCAAATTCAGTAAAGTTCCCCTGGGTTAATTAACATTTACTACAATTGATTATCAATAGTCTACTGCTCAGTTTCTTATGAAATCAAGCGAGACATGTGCAAATTACCCAGAATGCCAAATGCGGAAATTATGAAGCAGGTATATCCTACTACTGTGGTTGCTGAGTTGCCATCGTCGCCTCCTCCTTCTCCGCCTTCACCGCCTTCGCCGCCTTCACCGCCCTCACCACCCTCACCGCCCTCACCGCCCTCACCGCCCTCACCGCCCTCACCGCCCTCACCGCCCTCACCGCCTTCACCACCTTCTCCACCTTCCCCGCCTTCCCCACTTCCACTTTCACCTTCGTTATTTTCATCGTCTTCATCCTCTTCTCTGTTTGTTAGATTCCATCTACCCTCAGCATCTAAAAAGTGCTCCTCGTAAATATGCTCCCAGAATGACATAGTTTCATGGTGTGGATTTTCTAAGTCCATTTCCAGATATCCTCCTTCCTTCTCAATAACTTCTTCTCTATCTAGAATTCTAATGTAATAGAAATTGTTACGTGTAAATGGTCGCCATTCAACGTGACTAGTAACACTGAGAGGATTCCTGAAAAAAAAGTATATAATTTTTACGTTTGTTTCTATTTTTAATTTAGTTGTTAATAAAAGAAACTGAATGTAGGAAAACAAACTCTTAAGGACAAAAAAGGTAAACAGGACCTTAAATAGTCATAGGGAATAGGTTGTTTTTCTCTTAACTTACCCGGACTTAGCAAAGTTTGTCCACCTTTCTATCAAAATATCGCTAATAGTAAGATCAATGTCATTCGCAACAGTGTTACTAAAATCTCGAAACAAAAATCCTAACTCCTCTCTGTGTGCGACTTTATCTACTTGTAAAGGTCCCACAAAAGGTTCACCCAAAGAACCCTTATGGGAAAATTGATATAAATATATAGGGCTAATTGATGTTCCTGCTCGCAATCTAGCTTCCCTTATAGCTGAAACCAAAATCATTGTATCCCCAGTATATGACAAAAATTCGTTTGTGGTTGATTTATTTATTGATTGATCACGAAAATAGAAATGCCTTATTTCGTTAACAACAGTTAATTCCTCGTCTTCATTTTTAAATATCAGGTCAGGTTGTATAAAATCGGCAAAAGAATGATCCATTTTTTCTAACCAGTCCTCGTCTAATGCTTCTTCTGCTCTTATTGTTCCTTCTTTATCCACAAAACCTGTCATAAATGGTATATTGGCGTAATTTCCATGCGACATTATTTCAAACGGTGACATAAGAAGGAACGGGTCACCGTTCTCCAAATTTTTATTTTCTATACATGGTGCGAAAGCTAGAGAGTTATCCATCAAATTAAGTTCGTTTATAACAGCCATTAAGGCAGCAACACTTGTTCTAGTAAATACTTCTGATAATTCTCTAATATTAGTTATTTCATGACCAAGGGCCTCTGCTACATCCACTGCATGTTTGATGTTGTCTCTCGTTACGGCCCACGGAGAAAGTGCGTTTCCACTTTGAGTTATTACTTTCTTAATAAGACCTTCTGACATTGGAGATAAAGATACCAAATCAACTGCTGCAGCACCAGTACCATGCCCAAATAGACTAATATTATCAGGGTTTCCACCAAATTGGTCAATGTTTTGTCGTATCCACTTCAAGCCAGCAACTATGTCTTTAAGGCCCGCATTTCCAGGTGCTATCTCATTTCCTAGACACAAAAATCCCAAAATAGATTCACGATAGTTCAATGACACTACTATTACATTCTCTTTCATAAAGTTAGTGAAAGAAAGACCAGGTGCATCAACAAGGTCAAACTCTCTTCCTTTAATCCAAACCATGACCGGTAACAATTCATTTGTTGTCACATTAGGTGTAAACACATTTGCTATCAGGCAATCTTCAGTACCATCAAAGCCAACTCCTAGAGCTCGAACACATTTCACATCTTTTCGATTTGCTACGAAAACGTCATCAAACAATGGTGGTGGTGATGGGGCCTAAAACATTAATAAGCTAATATATAACTGCTGTTTATTTAATTAAGATATGTTAAAGCTTAACAACAAACCTACCTGATGATAAGTGGTGATCAATCATCATGCGTAAGAAGGGCAAACAAATTAATTTTTTAATCAAAATATAAATTTAAATACGTCACCTTGAATCGATTGCGTCCTGAAGTCGAATCTGCATAAGGAATGCCATGGAACTCGTAATAATCCCCATCACTGGCTTTTGACCCAACCACAATTCCCTGAGCTATTGTCACTTGGACAGTGTCAGGGTCCTCGGCAATAATACCAAGAAACAAGATGAATAAAACACCAGCTATCGACCACATGTTTTACAACCGAATGAAAGTTGAATACTGATAAAAGATGTTGTCTTAGAATTTTTCAGACGTAATCTACCAAATTCTGATGTGATAAGATAATCCAGATAGTTCGATCTTTAGATCAATAAAATGAATAAGAGCATTGTTTATCTATGTCGTCCTTGATAATGTGCGCTTATTCTAAGAATGCGTCAAGGGAAAAATATTTTTGAGAATTCTACATATTGAGAACTATTGAACGGGGACCTGATATCTGTAAACCTGAGAACCGTATTTTCCGGTACCTATTTGATATACATAGCAGTGATAGACTAATGGTTTGAGCGTTGGTCTTTACTGGAGGTTCTGGGTTCAAATCCTGCGGCACGCGCCTCTAATTTACAAAGTTAGATACGTTTCAAAAGTTGATTATCACTTGCTACGTGTAAAAACCTACACTCGTCGAAAGTTGTCAAACGAAATCAAAACCAGAAAAAAAACAAAACGTCGAGAGTTATTATTATTAAGTTATTTCTTCATTGAAATACAATATTTTAAGTACTTCGGTGTCAATATCGTTGTTTGTTTGGTATGTAAAATATGTATAATGAACTAGCCCCCCAGGCTTCGCCCGGGTAGACATTTTGTAGTTTAAAATAAATATATATTTATATTATTTATATTTTATATTTTGAAATAAACACAGAGTATTTTGATAATGATTAGGTATAGATAACATGGTCTGACTATAGTCGATATTTCTATCAACTTACAGTACTTTGTTTTATTCCTTATATATTTATTTAGCCTATAGCCTTTCGTGATAATGTAAAATTTTAATAGTGAAAGAATTTTTGAAATCGGATCCATACTTTTTGAGTTTATTCGTTACAAACATACAAAAATACACATCTTTTCTCCTTATTATTAGTATGGACAAAAATCCACAATGTTCGTTTACGCTTATCTCCGAAACCGCTGAACCGATTTCAATGATATTTTGTAGATATCTGTTGTTGGATCCAAACTAAAAGGTAAAATTGTATTAAAGCAAGGTAACGGCTTTATTCCCGCGGGATAACAGGATAAAATTAGTTGGGCGATTTGGAAATCACTAGACTGATACAAGTATTGTAGATTATACTATAGAGTGGCACTTAGGATACTTTTTCCCAGTCAATGATTTTATTACCATGGGATATCACATTAATTATTTCTGTGGCAAAACATCGCTTGCCGGCTACTATTTAGGTATATATTTCATTAAAAGGTATGAAGTGACGATAATACATTAAGGATACAAAGAAATGAGGTCAATGCCCTATCAATACGGTTACGGAGGAAAAAATGTAGTCCCTTGAAACACCGTTTGTGATGTTCCTTATCACTCCTTTGTGTCGGTAACTTATTCTCAACCTTATTTATATAGTAATAAGGCAGTTGTTTTTTGTTGTGGTGGTCCAATTTTTTTCAGTGGTTCCCTTAGGCGGGTGGAGCTTCGTGGGCTGAGGGCAAAATGTGCGGCACATGTGTCGGTACTTCGTCGTCATGAGAATTTCAGATTCATTGCCTTTGTAATTTTTATCTTTTTTGTTACAATTTACTTTTTTGCGATCATGATTCATTAAGTTAAGCGTTTTGCGCTTTTATTGAGACGCCTCGGGTGCTTTAAAATTTCACGCTTCATGAAGTAAATTTGTGCTTGGAGGTCATCATTACTGTACGTTTATGAAAAAAATAAGTTTGTTTAAATTTAATTTGAGTTATAAAAAGGCTTATGTGTACTTATGGCTCGTTAATGGGTAGATGTGTTAAAGACGCTTTTAATAATATAATAAAATAGCCTTTTTAATCGATATACCTTAAATTATACGCTAAAATATTGTTTTTTATCATTAAAAAAAACAAAACGAAAAATAATACAATGAAAAGATCATTGTCAAAGTTAAGGATAACTTAAAAACTACCTAAGCTCAAAATTACAGTATTTTAAATATTAAGAAAAACAAAAAAATACTACTGATGTCAAGAT
The DNA here is from genome assembly GCA_018251395.1 of Choranthus vitellius. NCBI lineage: Eukaryota > Metazoa > Arthropoda > Insecta > Lepidoptera > Hesperiidae > Choranthus > Choranthus vitellius. The sequence goes on from DWOZ01000182.1 coordinate 8,936, forward strand.
GGTCTAGAGTTTCAATCCAATTGATTAATTTGACGCTATAAGACCACGACATAGCAAACAGAACTCGAAGAAGTTAAGAGAAGCGCTTATAGCTCAGTGGCGTGTATCGATTGTAAGTCTAAGGTCTCGTTGCGCAACAGCGAGTGCGATGAGAAATAATTGTAAAATTATGACTTCCGTTAAGTGAGCTATTGGTTCCTAAGACGAAATAAACAGTTTTCATTTCATTTCAAAGCGAATATGTGACCGTTAGTGGCAAAAGTTCAATAAGTGCTTCGTGCCTCGAAGGCCACTTAGATTGCAGTCGTTAAGCCACATCGGAGGCTTTAGTCGGCTTACTCATTCCTTGGTTACTCATTCCTCTAACAATCTCCATTGGATCAGCGTAAGTATGCAGTAGGAAGTCGTAAGTTAAAGCCATCGACTACGTAAGAACCAACATTTATAATGAACTCTTTCTGGTGAAATATAAGACCAATCGATCTAATATTCGACCGTGTCCGATGTTCCAATTCACAGTTGTGATGGCGTGATCATGAATCACCTAAACAGTGCGTCATTTGGACATTTCTCGCCCCTCTTTTTACAAGCTTTTATTGAACTTACACTGTATGTTTGTATATTAAGTATGTTAGTGTATTTGTTTGTTACGGGTCAAATCCCATTAATTAGACCCACATCCTTTTACACTATAGAGCTGAAATTTTGCATAAAGTTTTATTACTGATGACAATGCAGTCTTATGACGAGCATGACCTGATACTAGGTTTAAGATTGGCTCCAGACAAGGAAATTCCTCAACGGTTAACACTACAGTTATGAAATTTTGTGAATTTCTTTGTATTATGGATCTACAATTAAAGCTTGTGTTTTTAAATATTTTTAATAAACCTTATTCCTTTTGCGTTTTGACAGGAATTTTCCCTAATTGGATATTACAGAGGACATGTTACGCATCATTTAACCTGACATCTTTTCGAAATGGTGGTACAATCAAAATATTTGACGTTCATAAGTAAAAAATGACGTGAAATAAATGGAGTTTTGGGTTGTCATGTAGCATGCTAGTGGTCATAACCCGACGGCTTTCGACGATCGTAAGTGATAATGAAGTTAAGCAAAATCGGGCGAGGTCTACAGGTCAATGGGTGATCGCTAGTCGCAATAAATGAGCGCTTCCGTGCTTCTGAGGACACGTAACGTCTTCGATCGTTAGCGAACCTTAAACCAGGACGCTATTGGCGTCCCTCCACCAATCCGCCTTGAAACATAGTAGAATATTCTCTAGACTTAGTAAGAGAAACCTGCACTCAGTTATGTGTCATTAATGGGTCTAAAGCAAAGCTTTATTGGTAGTCCAATGATGCGGTCAGGTAATGGACGTATGATTGCTATGATATTTAAGCCCCGGCTTTGTCAATTGTACTAGTTATTATACATGATAGCTGCTATTGAGCTACATAGGCTAATTGACGTAGAATAGTTTGAAATAAAATCGTTATTTATTTGATGTCAAACGTTAGTAAAAGCTATTGATTTGAAATTAAAATTATTACTTTTAATATATCCTATGTATGTATAATACTCTCAGGACCTGATAGACTTTCTTTGGCTACCTATAGCTCTGGTCTTGACTTGGCTGTTGACGCCATGCTGATGCAATGCAGATTTGTGGCAAACTTGGGTGTCGGATCTAGTTAAGACCCAATTTATTTTCAATGGCAGGCCCTGTAAAGCTTAGTATAACAGTAATTGTACAGATTTTTTTTATTTATTTATAAAGACACATAAAGTAAACAGTTACAGTGTTACTGTTGGTCCCACTCTGTGTTGTGGATGACCAACGCCTACCGTAAACCGTATTGTACTGTATTTCGAGACTCCATACTATATACTGTTCAAGAAATATATAGTACGCGAAAATACTATTTCCTCCTCAAAATAGCACCTCTCCGAAACGGTGGTAGATCCAAAAATGTTGACGTTCATAAGTGTATTTTTAATACTTACATGAATAAATGAATTTTGAATTTGAATATATTTCAGTACAACATGTCATGTTTATATTTTGCAACAATAAAACTAATAAAAAACATTTCATAATTTTTAACGCACCTTTCATTCGTCTGCCGTAATGAGCGTATGCGTGATGATTAAAAAAACAAATGAGTTTAAAATGTTACTTTTTTTTATTCTTTCCATAAACTACTACTAGGTATATTTTTTTAAGAGTACTATATTATTTATGTTTTTTTTAAATACTGTTCCAACAAAAATAAGTTGGCAACCCTACCCAGGACCTCTCGATCGGGAGACCAGCATCAAACGACAATCACACTAATACATAATTTATACTGATGTAACAATAATGGGCTTTTTGACAACGTACTTCGGACGTTCACTTCATTTCACGATACTTTAAATGTATTTTTGTTAAATTTTTCGAAA
>DWOZ01000183.1:0-11377 GCA_018251395.1 Choranthus vitellius
CATGGAGTCGCAAGGGCCTGGTGTGTGGGGATCGGGGGACGGGGGGGCGGTCGCGGGGCGAATGCGGGCGGCGGGCGAGGCAGAGGCAGTAGGCGGCGAGGAAGAACGCGTATGGCGCGAGCACCGCGAAGTACAGCCGCGCCAAATCTGCGGCGCCGCCCGTCTCCGTCTCGAATCACTTCTCCTCGTCCTCGTCGCGGAATAGGTAGGTCGACCTGGAAACAATGTATAATATTGTGAAATGATCCAAACGTATTTTAATAGATGTAGTGAGGGCACATATTCTAATTATACGTCATGTTGTTGGTATGTTAGAGCCATTTTGGCCTTGCTTGATTTAATGTTCTTGTGTCCTTCTTTCTTTGACTTTGCCGCGCGTGCGGGTCTATCACTTCCTTTAAGGCAGCTTGTTAGTGTCATCTCAGCCTGGTGTTGCTAATGCCCATGGGCGGCGGTGATCATTTACCATCAGACGACCCATCGGCATGTTTTAAAAAATATATATAATTGACATCGACTAAGACGACCTTAACTCTAACTCTATATTTGTGCATAAATCAATCAAAATGTCAATCAACTATGAAAATGCATGAGAATCAAAATAATTCATCAACAAAAATGTCAAGTAACAGAAAGGAATATTTATTGGGAAAGCTCTCTCTCACCAATAGGCCAAGTTGAAAAGCGCGAAGACGAGGGGAAAGGTGATGCGTGAGATGACGTCAATCCTCTTGGAGCGGGTGGGGAACTTGGACATCCAGAGGCGGCAGCAGTTCTTCCGCGGTGGGTTCAGATGGATCTCGCACTGCCGCATCTTGTCCCCGCCGCCCCGCATCAGCGGTTTCTGTTGGTTGCAGACCAGTCAGGGGCGACAAGAACACTCTCTAGCTTGTTCCGCGGAATCAAGTGTACGCGAAGACAGCTCGGGGTAAAAACTATTAATATTACTGAAAATACTAGTAATACATTTACGAAGTTTCGTCAGTTTTGAATCTACCACTGTTTTGAAAAAGGACCATTACAAAGAGGAGAAGCAACGTCAAAAGACCTCAGCGTATATTTTGAAAACAATACCTATATCACAAACTGTTTAGAATCAATCCTGAATGAAACCACCGGCATATTTCAATAATTTCCAAGAATTCTTTTCATTAATAAGTTAGTTAATCCTGTAGCGTCTGTTTAATTTGACTTTTTTTTGGTCTATTCGATATAAGATGTATTATATTCTCAAGCTCACCATTGCAAATGTGGCATTGCTGTCGGTATCGAGCAGATCCGAAGCCGCATCCATACTGGCCGCCGCCTCCATCTCTTGCCTCTTCTTCTTCATGTTCTCCCTGTGCATGTCAGAACGAGACGCATAGTTCACAAGTGCGAATTCTAGTAGCGCTCCAAATACGAATGTCAGACACACGCCAGTCCAGACATCTATGGCCTTGGTGTAGGAGACGGTTGGTATAGATGCGTTGATCCCGGATGACTGGGTAGCCATTGTCAGCAGTGTAGTTACTCCTGAAATTAGTAATCATGATTTCTACTTTTAGTTATTTCTTATCATCATAGCTATTAGTATAACAATTAAATGGTTTTAGAATTTGTAAAAAACCTTTAGAATTTTGTGAAATATAAAAGAAAAATTGTAAAAAAATAGTTAGTTAAAATTACGGTACATGGAGTGTATTCCCGATACAAAATTATTAATAAAATTATGAATTTTATAAGATCCATCAAGGCAGTATTTTAGGACCACTATATTTGTATACACTTAATACTTATTTCATCTGTAATAAAGTTCCACACAAAGAATCTCAAAGAAAATGTAAAATAATATAATAACTTTATTAGAAAATTATAACTATATTAGAGAATATAAACAAAAACTAACCCAGTGATACTCTTGCAGGCACAGCGCCCTGGTCAAGCCAAAATGACACCCACGACACTATGACCAACATGCAGCAAGGGATGTAGATCTGGATCAGGTAGTAACTGAACTCACGCTTGAACAATAAGTCCACTTTCAGACAGCTGTATTCACCTGGAGAAAAAGTTATAAGTTTATATATTTTAACATGAGTCCAGACCAATCTTTATGAACAAAACGAAATTTGGTAAGCTTTTATGAATACCAGTATTAGTCTTGCTGTTACAGTAGTCAGTGAGGAACTTCTCGAGAGTAAAGCGAGGCAGGTGTAGGTTCTTCACAACCTGGACTGGGTCTCCTTCCTTCCACAGGAACACTAAGTCATCCGTCGTCCAACCATCTGTTTGGAAATGATGAACTCAGTCATTAATAAGTAACTATGTCATTAATGCAAACTGCATCAACTCTTTTAGATTTACGACAATTTTTTGTTGTGTCATCTGAAAATTCTTAACGAACCTTTCCTTATTTTTTAAAGGTATTATAGATTTTCTATAGGTATGTATTACAATATAGGTTCCAAAAAATCTATCATTTATTTCTTGATAGACAAAGCATTAATGCCGGCTATCATAAAATGCCAGTAAGTGCTGCTGATACCACAATTATGCAAACGAATATTATTTCACTATTTCATAAATAAAAAAGTTTAAATTTATGCGCTGTGGCGTTGGCATATTTAGATGTTCCAAATATGTAAATGAATTCATCAATTCGATCACTCATTCTGGAAAAATTTAAAAGAGAACATTTATTAATACTTAAAATATTTACAAAAGTGGATAAACTCAATAGAGTCAATACATTGAAAGATAACTACTACACGACTAACGCAGTTACGATTGAACTCCATGCAATGTAAATGTGACAACATTAGAGTATTTTAAATAGAAGTATTAAATATATGGGATGGATATTATAAATACCCATTTTTCAAGGTTAGCTGCGTGTTACCAGCACGTTTCTCGTGTCCAAAATTATATCTATTAGTTTTAAAGACTTGGGCAAAATAACTTGGGAAAATAAAGCAATAATGAAGATCTTTATGGTTTGTCTTAAGATGTTTCAAATCAACATTTCATCGGCAGCACATTAGTAGCTAAAAATAATGAAATAAACGTGCAATGTTTGAAAACAATGTTTAAATTACTCCAAGGCGACTTGTGTTTACGCTGTACATATTCTTGTACATTACCTATGTGGTTTTGATTATAAAATTCTGATATCTTAGAAGCTCGCCCAATTGCAACACTCAATTTACCTCAATATTGATAACAAATAGTAAAATTTGCAAAGCAAATACACTGCACAGTGTAATCTTTATACAAATATTGTCATACAGCAAATCCGATCTTGTCCATTAAGCAGTTGTAGTAACATGCAGAAATAAAAACAAAAAGAAGATTAGGTATACATAAAAACGAAAAGAAGTATTATAGATAAACAAAAGACAATAAATATAGAAACATGTATATATACATATATAAAGAATATATACAGACAATTAATTATAACTGCATCTAAGCAATTTTGCTGAAAGGAAAATATATATAAATAGGCAGACGGGGGAAACAACCTTAAGATTTCAACAAAAGTACAGAGGTAAAGAAGAGAACATGCAAACAGGGTTAAAACAGCAGAAAGGTTTTTGTGGCAACGATTTAACCGTATCCAGTACGCTGTTGGTAATATAGAACTCACAGCTAGCCATTCTTAGTGAACAAGTCTGCTTATCAAGTGGGTAGAGTTTCAAGTTCATGGGGCAGGAGAGCGTCAGCGAGATCCGAATGCTGTACAACACGTTGCCGTTGGGGAAGATCCTGATGTACACGTTGGGCATGATGATGTTGTGGAAGTGGCCCTCCTTCTCGTTGGAGAAGAAGAGATCCGGCATCCAGACGCGGTTGGCCTCCGGCAGCGTCAAGTACTTGAGACGACCTGCATAGTAAAAAAAATTATAGACCGTATACTATCAAATACTGCCAACTATAAAATTAAACTACAGATTAAAGATAAAAATACGTACATTTTCTATACTAAAAAATATTACGTTCCCAATAAATTACTGTTATAAACCAGAAAACGCTAATAATATAAGTCTAAAAAATATATACAATATATGTCATGTAAAAATATATAAATATATCTTTTGCTAGGACAATTTTAATCCTCCGCTTAGTAAGTTTTTAACCTAATTCTTGATTCTGATCCTAACACATTTATTTGTGATCCTAAACATAAAAAGAACCAAATTTGTTATCAACTTTTATGCAGGTACTAAATATTAAAGTACAATAAGGTGTTTGTTTTTGTTAATAAAAATCAATTTAACAATAACAATATACAAGAGATATATACTAAAAACAAGTACATACAATCTGTTGATAGAAATACATGCCTAATCTTAAATTTATTTACTACCTACTGTAGGCTTTGTGTGAACAAAATACATCCTCATGTAATTTTCCTTACTTAAAAACCAAACTATGTAAATTATGAATATTTGTATGAAATGTAACTCACCTCCCTGGTTATTGAATTTGAGCCTCTCATCTAACCATTGTTCTCTGAACGTTAACTGTACAGAGTATTCCTGTAATCGTACAATCATTTTTAATATCCATCAATCAGATCCAAGACTTTGGATTTCTATTAAAGCACCACAAACCACTTTCGTGGTGGCTACTTTAATAATATTCCAAAGTTTGCTACACTATCAATGCTGATTTTACTGATCTCAATATTTATGGAGGCGTTATTGGTATTCTAGAAGCTTCAAGGTCTCTTCGCTTAGGTTCTATTCAAAAACTACATGTAGACTTGAATAAGAACATTCGTGTTGGTGCTAAAGTTCATCAATTCTTAATGAGGCATAGGTATTTTACGTTACACCGAGTGCTTTTCGTTTGTACTAAACTAGCATAGATAAACTTAATTGTGAACGAATTACGGTGAGAATTTAAATTCTACGTATACTGAATACAATGTTCTTAAATTAATAAATTGCTTAAAAATACCAGTGAAAAATCCTACCAAGATATGCTGTGAGTAACAATACCTACCTTAATAATGCTAACGTGAAAATGAATTCAACTACATCAAAATTATGTCATTGGTAATAAATTACGTTACAAGTGGTAAAGAACTGGAACTATCAGACAACATGATTCTCGTACTAGATGATAGAATAGTCAAAACAATGGTAGCCACAGCGGAGTAGCGTAAAATACCCTGAGAATTGTAATGAGAAAATACTTATTACGTTACCGTGAAGGACCTCGGAAAATGTATCAATAATTCAAGCGAGGGATTCAAAAGTACATCTAAGTCACAATTTTACTAGAATGTACACGCCAATTTTCCGTATAGGAATCGCCAATCCTTCTAATCTATAAATACTACTGAAGTTCCACACTCGAGTACACAACATAAAAGTGTGGTGTCGAAGGTTCTCAGTTAATAATTAATTTTAATAATTCACATCTCAATCGATACCTCGACATCAAGGAGCAAGTCAAATGAATTATCGTAAAACAGATAAAGCTTTCAGATGCAATAGATTTAGGCATGCTGGTTAAGTTAGCTTTTGGAACAGAGATTCGCTGTAAATCGCGATAGTTATGGGATTCGAGGAATTACTTCAATAGATTATTGGAGATTTTAACGAATTCTAAGTTAATGATAAACCGTGTTATAATATGAATAATAAATCAAAAACTGTGTAAGGAAGTGAACGTTTTTGGTAAAGAAACACAGGAAACGTGATGTAATGATGATCATAAAGTTGATATGAGTCATAGTAATTATCGTGTTCCGTATACTGAAGGCTGGACAGTGATGGATGCGGGAAAGCTTGTTATGAATGAATTGCTTATTTACAATATTGGCCCAAAGCCAAACTCACTCAAAATTGATTACTCGATAAAGGTAATATGGAAAGACATACTACTGTTAAATATTAAAAGATATATAATCGAAACTATATTTAAAACGTTTTCAATTTTGTCTAATAATATGTATGTATATGTAAATATTGAACACTGGAAATGTCACTAACACTTAGTAATTAAAATTACAAGGACTTTGGATAAAACATTATTTATTATGATTAGTTCAGCTATGGCCGTTTCGTTTATATTTGATGAAAAAAAGAATAAGTTACGTTTGAAATAAAAAATTTAAAAACTCCTATTAAAAATTGATATGTGAAATATATTAAAATTATTTCAAAATCAATCCAAAAGCTAACTTTTAGTATATCGATATAAATCGTTGGAAATAGAAAGTTTTTTTGTTTTAATTTCTGCAAAGTTTTTTGGTGTTGTATCATTTTTATATTCGTTTACAACCTCTTTAAATATATCAGATATAATTTGCACATTATTTTATTACTTTTTATATCGATATAAATTAAAATTGAAAGCAGATAAAGAGAAGATCACACCGTGCATCCTAACTACCTGGTGTCAAGCATAGCTTGAAACGAACTCACCGTCAGGAGCACTCGTTAAAGGAATGCTTGATTTTACCTTCATGCAGGCTTAAAAACCTGTACAACTAGAGCTACGAAAATAACGTCTAGCTTCGGAGCGGGGGGTCACATATTGCGGTCAGGTGGTCAGCCACCGTTCAGAAGCACCAAGCCGAGTGCGGGCGCGACGGACTCCCGATAGAATAGTAATTTGTACACAACACAAATTCACATGAACAAGACAATATCGACAATGTTAATTACAGTCAACTTACACGACCAAAATAGTTTTTATGTTTATCTTCATAAATAATACAGCATGACAATAAAAGAAGCATGATTGACAAAAGAAATATACAGAAAGAAAACGTTAAGTATGGGTGAAGTGTCGGTGCGGCCGCGTCACCGTGTGGCCTGCCTAGAAGCGATTGCGGGTACGATTGAACATTGTTCGTCTAATACCAATTGATCAAATCGTCTGGAGGAATCATGTGCGTTCTTTGAAGCTCGGTAATTTTGTGCTCTCTACTTTTGTTGCCGATGTCCATCGTGTTTTTACAAGTACGACCGGAGCGTGCCCTCTAAATAATAAATAAATTAAAATAAATTAAGCGTCTTAAATAAAACTTAAAACGGAAGAATTTAGTCAAGATTTTAACGTCCTCTTGAGAGGGGGATACAAGAAAGATGATGAACTGTGCATCGTGGGTCGCACCGCACATGTTAGTAACTGTCATTTAGTATTAGAAAGGGACTCAACATATAAATGAGTGTGTTCATTGAATAAGGGGAAAACAGTGCAAAAAAAAAAGATAAAACAAAAGAAAGAAAAGATAAATAAAAAAGTAAAACCACATACACATGTCCAAATATACGATAGCTTGAGAATGTTTAGCATAGTGCGAACATTGCTAAATATCCATTTGAATATGGCCAATTTTATTATAAACAAAGTTTTACGACAGTTCTCCAATTAAAAGGAACATTGTAATAATCGAAAACTTTGCTTTATAATAAAAGTGTCATCGAATAATTGATTACATCGTTTTATTAATTGGTCATGTGTTGAAACTCACCATCTTGTAATCATCTATTTTGCTGATGGAACGGAGGTACAGGTTGACGCGCACTAACGTTGGCGCATCGCCTTTATGAGGAAAAAACATTTAGAATGTTAATTTGTTTCCAAAACCAAGTTTTGAGACCGACCTGCACGTGATTACACGTCTCTTAGAAATCAGTCATGAACGCGGAAATTAATGGAATATGCGAATGTTAGGTTCATTAATGAACTGGAACTGTTTGGAAAAATAATTTAAATTCCAGTTCATTACTTGAAGCTGATGTCCCTAGAACATGAGTCGCTAGGCCAGTTAAATAAATACTGTCGAGTTCTAAGAAAGAAGAAATAAAAAAACACCTACGAATTTTGAAGAAGACACGTTTCGTCTTATATGTCCGATTCGTTTAAATTCAATGTGGCTCTTTAGTATGAAGAATAGAGCGTCTAAAAACGATTTTGGTCGTCAACACCAAAGGGAAAAATTGAAAAAAGAAATCGTAAAAAATTAAACATTACACGTGTTGGGTAAATCGCTCCTCAACAAGCGGAGAGAATTGCCCATTCATTTGACTTGTTGGAAAGAGTCGTGTAACCGTTTTAATGTAGGAAAAACAAAACTCATACTTTAACTTAGGCTAGATGCACGGTCCAGTCGGTCAATGAACTTACCATAGTGACGTCATCGATTTTTGATATACTTCGGACAAATATGTTCACACTCACTACCGCTGGCCCATCTAAGTACCAAGCAAAATATAACGGTTGATAATATATCACAAGGTTACGTGAACTAGGCCCTACCGTGTGGCCCTTCCTTTAGTATTAGGCCACTCACCTTCTCACCTGAAAATCTTATATTTAGCTGTGGAATCTGTCAAGGTTTACTGCTACAGTCTAAATATAAAACTAATGTTGCTAGGGTTGAAACTAACGGAAGATAACTAAAAATTAACTCACAGGGAAAACAGTGTCTAATTTTGGCTTGTTTATAGGAATTTGTGTTCGTGTATGATACAGAAAATTTAAACAGGGCGTCTAACAACAAAAGTTTTTTACATAAATCGGTCGGCGAATCTTGTAGCAATTTCACTGTGGGGGAACTTTAAATGAATAATCGACGTCTCGTCTCTATAGTGCCAGGACTTGAGTCGATTCAAATCGGGAATACTAAATTTAAAACGATTATTACATTAAAATTATTTTAATTAATTCGTCAACTGTATTTATTGACTATATTAAGTATGAATGGCACTTCTTATAGTGAAGCATTTGAACTACCTAAGTGACTAATATATAAGGTGACTTAAATGAACAAACACCCTTAAGTTATCACGATTGGATAAAATTTTAAAATGTATACAAGTACGTGTATTTACAGTACTGACTTACTCTTTTTATGAAAAGCTTATATTTCTTAAAAATACTATTAGTTATAATTGAATAAAAATTTCATAAATTAAAACCATAAGTACTTTTTGTATATTTTCAACACTCAATATTTTCACACTGCCCATCCGAAAAAGAATAAAAAAACTAATAAAGATAAAAAACAGGATACTCTCTAAAATGTACCTAAAATATTAATACCTATTTTACTTAATTACTTTTCGCGTGTATACGTGCCATAATTATAATTATTAGTAGTATTTTTAACGAGCTACACTAGCAATACTAATTACGTAGTATTATTACACTTTAGTTAAAATCATCACCAAATTATTAACACTATCTTAATTATATGATGGTCCTAAAAAGAACAATTTATTTCTACGTTTTACAATATCTACTCATATTAAATATTATATCCTGTAGGTATTTAAAAACACATTAATATCATATTATTTAAATAAATTGAATTATCTTGCATGTGACCATTTAAAAACATAATTTATTTTGGCGCTATATTTTAATGTTGCCATTATTTGAACATTTTTTTTTGAACGTAATGGTAGAAAGCCATAGTTATATTCCGTTAAGAAATTGCTACATTTTTTTATCATTAAATTTTAACGTAACGCCCGCACTCCATGCGGCCAACAAAATAGAAGAGTAAAAAAATATTTGGAGTTCATGCTGTGAGAACTCACCCATAGCACACTTATAACCACTTTCGAGACATAATTTTATGTAAATTCTCAGTGTTTTATAACACGTAGAATAGTTATGAATTTATGCCTAGAACGTGGATCAGTTTTGCTCAATAAAATATTTGAAACACAGAAAGGTCTATTAGTAGTCCCTTAGTAAAGTTAGTTATCAACAATAGTAACCAAATTATATTACGACATTATAGCATTTTTCTTGTTTTTCTTTGTATCTAAGTTACCACAGAATACGTATTTGATTTTGTTCTAAATATATTTGATGTAGGTGAGTGTCCAATACATAATTTTCGTAACATTTTTTCATTTCGACTTGCCACTGTCCTATTACTATTGTTAATAACTGCAACACAAAGAAAAGGGGTCACGCGTTACTCTGCACGATATCTCATCTAATGGATTATTTTTTACGTGATAGGGATATTTACGGCCAAATCACTGTATATTAAATTTATTTGAAACATTTATTTTAGATGATATATCGCGTTTAGTGCAGCGTTGTAAGCTACTCTCGAACATCGCTTAGCTCTCGTTACTAACCATCTTAATGTCGCTTATGGTGGTAATACTTCGGACGAACAGGTTAATATTAACTATCGCAGGACCATCTGTCGAAATAGCATAATTTAACCACCAGTATACATAAAAGTGAGTAAAAAAAGAATTTGCACAGGCTTTACATTAAAACGTTTTTTTAATATATAGTGTACAAATGCTTCGATAATATAGTGAGTACGTACCGTAGTTCCTAAACCTTTGTCTTAGTCTCTCTAAGACAAGACTACTATTCGGTAGGTCACTTCTAAAGAAGAAATGTTTTTAGACCAAAAACCCCTATTTTATGCTTGTTATTAATACTTCATAAGATTAATATCCCTTTTCAGGACCGAACACTTAAATAATAAATAATGCTTGACGAATTTATATAGAGTGATAGTCTTGCAATTTTTCATGATTAACATCACTGCTTTCCTTAAACCATATACCATAATCATATATAAATAATATCTTATTGAAAAGTAATTACTTCTCAATTATGTAAACTCCAGAAATACAATAAAATAACGTTCGTAAAATTAAATTCTACCGTTATAGGTTATCGTGTTGTATAAATCGAAGTATAACAATATATTAATATCAACATAGACAATGTTACTATTATTATTCTGTTACTGAATAGGGATACATTTTGAGTAAGAAATTATATACGTGAATACTGAAACTCAGTTGACACGTGTAACGTACTTGTGTCACTACACAGTCATAAAAAAATCGCTTCATCATTAAAATGTTTCTAAAACATAATGAGATTAATCTCGTTCAAGTTTTCGTAGATTTTAATATGACTACATTAGAAACTCAGTCATGCAGATTGGCGATTATCCGTACTACCAATTCTGATCATACATTCGGATCAAATCCTTGCATGCACAGATGATGCATTAGATAATATATACTAAACCCGCTTTTCTTCATACATTTGATTATCCTATATTTCGATTACCCGAATCCTTGACGACATTAATTAATTAGTCGTTTAATCGAGTCCATAGTGTAGTTGATATACTCAGGGTAAATAGGCAGGTACTTCATACCTCGATAGTAATAATATCCTACATAAATAAAACTCCAGAGTCTGTAACATTGTACTCTTAGAAAAATCTACAACAACTTTTATATTTTAATTAATTCAATCTGCATTCCACGTTCATTCCATTCTTTCCATTGTCAAATGTCAACCGAACCGTGTGAGCACACCTTTATACTAGTTAACGTTGCCATATACAGGTTATAATTTCCTACCATATCGTGAA
>DWOZ01000184.1:0-11366 GCA_018251395.1 Choranthus vitellius
CAAAATAACTTCTTTCGCCACCGGCAACTTCCATTCAATAGCCAGAAGTCCATTCGGCGCCGTGATTGATCAAAGCGTTATTGTACTCTTCCAAATGCATCGTCGGTCAATGGAAGCTTATGAAAGTGCACGTCTTTTATTTACATAAGATTAAAATTATCAATGTCCGATAACATTTTGTTGAGTAAGTGATGAATAGTTATTATGTTGTGAAAACGATGTGGGAGAAAAGTTGTGAATTATAAACTACTAGCTTCCGCCCGCGACTTCGTCCGCGTGGAATTTTGGGCTAGTTACTTTGGGCTAACGTTTACTTTAACCCGTTACTTCGTTTCTGTCATACAAGATTTTTGCGGAACTTTAACCTTTAACGCAATGCGGAAGCTTTCAATAGGAAAAAAAACCCACGATTTTGAAACATTCTTCATTAGTGCTCCGCTCCTATTAGTCTTAGCGTAATGATATATAACCTATAGCCTTCCTCGATAAATGGGCTATCTAACTATGAAATAATTTTTCAAATCGGACCAGTAGTTCTTGAGATTTCATCTTCAACCGTTTATCGGTTTTTTTAATGTATTTGTAACAAGTTTAAATTATACAATTTACATATATTGAAGCTTTGCGTAAACCGTTTACCAGTTGTCTGATCACTACAGTACAAGCAAAAATGCTTAGTTTGGAATCAGATGGTCGTGTGTGATTTGTTTTGAAATTTTAATTCTTTAACATGAACTAAACACCAGGTCTAATGACCTATGACATTATTTTATTATTCTTATTAATAATTACGCTTCGGGTGTGTGTTTGGTTAGTTTGTGATAATTACGATCCCCTTGGTCAATAATGCAGAAGCATTATTATGTAATTGCATTTTAAACCATAAGGCCGCATTTCGTACCTCTTAGCTTGTAAAACCTAGTAGATACATGCTTTTAATAATTAAGTGTTGTTGCTGATATTTCATGTATGGTATGATCTTGATGAATACGCAGGGCAGTTTTAAGCAGTATGAGTGAAAAGTGATTTAAATTATTAATTTTGGTTTCTAAAACATTCCTATAGTTAATATAGGCACAATTATATTCTACAAAGAGACAGTTTTCGCGCTAGTCACACACATGAAGTTATTTCGTGTACAACTACATATATCAAAAGCATTGTGAAGGCATTATGAAGGAAGACATTGAAAATGTGGCTAACACAAAACTACACATTATAAAAAAGCAGTGCAACTATTTTTATAAGACCACATACAAGCTAATTGCTGACCGGTATATCTTTAGTTCATAAATTATTGACTAAGTAACACTCAATGCACTAACTTAGAAAATATAACAAAATTTTGACATAACTTGGAATAGAAATTTAAAAATTATATTTTTTTATGATAGATTACCGAGTCGACATATATTGTATATGGCCTAATACATTTTACAATATCATTTTACAATATCACCATTGTTGGACTTAATCTCCCGGCGCGCAGATATCCTTGAATATTGCAACTTATTATAATTACCGTTACATTGGGGGTTGAACTAATTTCCGATTCATTTTCACCTTCTCTCATTACTTTCACTGTAACTGAAGATAAACCTGAAGATAAGATGAAAGTTACAGAATATTTTAAAGTACTAGATAGTCCGTGTTGCTGAAAAACGCATTTCGAAGATTCATTAGTATTAGTATTTTAATTCGATAAATCTATCATAATTTAATTTGGACGACCGACAGCCGATTGGGAAGAAAGGTTCTCAAATGGAGGCCTCGGTATAAGGAATATAGGATGCCCTCCGATTAGACGACCTAAAGAAGACAGTAGGTATAAGCTGGATTCAGAAGGCCTAGGACCAATTTAGGGGAGGCCTATATCCAACAGTTAAAAGACTGGTGGATGGATTGATGAACCGTAGTAATAGATATTTGTGTCGAGTATCTGAGTAATATTTTATATTTTAACTGCTCTTAAACTATCCTTCTTCCCACTCTTCTTCTCTCACCTCTCCTGAAGCATAATATTTTTGGTATATCTGGGGTCAGTTAGCGTCATTATTGATTCAGTCCTTTGTATCGCCATCAGGCGCGTGGATGTCTGTAACTTCCCTCCTGGCAGGCAACGCGTTGGTGAGGCTAACGTACATGGGCGGCGGCGATCAGTTCTTACCATCAGGTAACCAGTCATATACCAACTTTTAACCTAAATAAATATAATAAATAAATATATTACCATCATCCTCGTTTATCGTCGGTTGTGTATTCTCTACTGAGCTTCCTGCTCTGTGTATTTGTCTGTTAACTGAAGGCTGACCCTCGTCGTGAGATGCTGCGCTGTATAATAAAACATATGTTCAATATATAATTACACACGTTATTATTTCATTAAAAAACACTTTATTAACGGTTAAAAAATAATTAAGCTTGTTCGTATTAAGCAACACATGCGACAGTAAACAGCAAAATTCAGCAATTTTCAGATCGTATTAGTTCTACTTCCTATTAATATTAGTAAATGCAAAAGTTTGTAAAGATCAATCTATTAACCCATCTTTCATAGATTGATGTTTATTATTCCAAGAAAAAAGTATTGAACGGACCTAAACGAAATTTGGTATTTAGAATGATTATAGTCTGTAATGTCAAACTAGACACGCGAGCGAAGCCGCGGGCGGATACTAGTATTACATAAACTTAAATAAAAGCAACAATTATTAGGCAAGCTTAAAAATGTTTCATTAGATAGCTAATAGCGAAGCAAAATATCGTAATAAAGAACAAACCAGAATGCATTATCACAGTTCGTGGCACAAAGTTTCAACAAAAGACTAAATAATTTCAGTCTTTATTATGTGAAAAATAATAGACAAAAAGTTATAACACTAATCACTTCGTCATTTGTTTCAAATGACACTGCTAACTTTTTACTACTGTCTAGTACTTAGCCTCAACCATTAATGACCCACTAATAAGCATGGCAGTTTTATTAAATGTCTTGCAAACGCAAAACGATTAAGAACGTTTTGCGGTGATTGCACGTAGATTGCAGCGACAATCGCCCTACTTATATGGTATTGACGCTAGTTTCATCACAAAAAATACACAGTATAAATCAGCAAGTGTTATGCTGATACGAAGCGATAGTTTGTGTTACTTTTGCTGCTGTTAAATGCCTGCTCGCTGTTTGCAAATTTTAGCTAATAGGGCTGCGGGTCTGCTTACAATGTGGAATCCTACAGCTTTATTTATTTATTTACTTCACCACACTTCTTCAATCCAGATTGGTAATATGCTTGGGTGTTACTTCCCGGCTTTATGAGCTCACCGAAGCACAGAAGCGATCAAGTAATAGGTTGCACTAACGTCATTCATACTTCTACCGACTACGCTCCCAGTTGTTTAACTTGTTCGGCTACTTCAGATAGAGAGAAGTCCCCGGGCAATGAGCTCTTTACTAGTAAATATTACAAAATTGAAGGTAGGTATAATAATATGTCTCTTGATAGGACATTTATCATTGAGGACACACATTATTTACTGACGATGCTTAGTTTCAATTGAGATGCCAAAGTTGTTGCTAAGTTATATTCTATGGTATAGAGAATTGATGTTTTCAAGTTTGGAGATGATGATGAGAAAGGTTCTAAGGTGAAATAATGATTGTTGTAAAGATAAGTTTTAAACTTTAGCAATGATTGTTACCAAGAAAAAAAAATTTTTAATTTTTTAGCGGTAGCGGTTGGTTACCATGAAAGGTTTTTAAGTTTAGTGATGATTGTTGCAAAGTTATGTTATTAAGTTTGGCAATGATATTGCCAAGTTGTAATATTATAAAGATTGGCGATTATTGTTGCACAGTTATGTTCTAATGTTTGGCAATGACGTTGCCAGGTTATTTTCTAATAGTTGGCAATGATTGTAGCCAACTGATGTTTCAAAGTTTATCGATGATAGTGCCTGCTTTTCTAAAATTAAAGACTTTTGTCCTTATGAAATTTTGTCAGCAAACTTTTAGGATATTAAGTATCATGTAGTAATCATTGTTTTGGTTGTTGCCTTATGGGATGTAACGAATCGTTGTGTTGAATAAATTACCAACTTTTAATTTAATCTATACGTAGGTACAGTAATAATTGAATATCAGGAAACATTTTTCTGTGTTTGGACTACTATAGACATAACCTGTAGGTAAACTTAAATAGCTATAGCTAAATGCAGTAAGATCTTAACGAAAAAGACATTACCTCATGGATTTTTGAAAACTGGACATTCTTGAGTTTCTTGAGGTATATCCAGTGGAAGGCCGCTTCCACCTATTTTGTAGAACATCAATCCCGGGTGCCCTACCCGTCGGAGTACAATCCCTCCCTGTTATGCTCATACTCACTGAAAAATATTACATATACAGCACACATAGAAGGGATTAATTTCTACGTAGCAAAGCCATGCAGTTCCAAACTAAAACTGTGTTACAGGTTGAGCGTGTCAAAGCCGAGGTACATCTCGTTCGTATGCTGTTTATCTTTCTGTTTCGCTCGTTCGACTTACAAAGCAATTGTATGTACTGAACCCCCTGTCTACTAATGGCAAAGAAATATTTCGAAACAAAAATTTAAATTATAATTAAATTAAATTATAAGTTGGTAGCGGAATGAAACTTATACATGATTTCAACAAAGATCAAATAAAATCAGTCAAACAATAAGGAATTCGTGCTTCTCAGGTATTTATTGAATTATTTTGGTGCAAAGAAATTTTCTACAAACATGTTTAATGAAATTAATTAATAAATAATATCTCGAATGTTTAAAACCGAAGACAATTAAATATTATAAGCTCTGTCCCTGTAATTATATTTGTTATTTCTTTGGTAAACACGTATGTTTATGTTATAATAACATATATTAAAACACAAAGGTGAAATTATCTATTATTACCTGCTAATACCCGTCCTTCTGACAAAAGGTCCTATCTCTAAAACCGAAATATTTAAACACTTAAAATTCAGAGAAGTGTATTATTGCCATAATAAAAGAGGAATATAAAATAAACGTTTATATTGTCATACAAATTGCGTGGTACCATAATGTTTTATCCAAGTAACATAGACACTGTTTCCATGGACATGGACATATTAGCTATCACAATCGAAAATATTAACTATTGGTAGTTCTGAATATCTTAAGTGTATGTCGATAAGTGAGTAGATTTTTTTAAATTCTTGTAACCTAAATGATGGTGCCCTGGTACATAACTGCGAGGCTACGAGTGTGTGTTTATTAAAGCTCGGCCACTGGTTGTGAGAAAACGAACTCAAAAATCCATACCCAAATCAGAGGATATGTGGGAGTGATCAGTAGAAAAGGAGGAACTCCATGCAATGGATCGGTGCATCATAGTGACTACACGCTCCTTAGCTTCCCGCTCGATGTTGTAATCTTCTTGACTTAATTGCCTCTGTTACATAAATTATTTTGATGTTTAATCGACTAAAATTAAATTTGGTATGAGTTTATATGCATACTGGAGTAACTATTATAAAGCATTGTCGATCCGTTATTAAAATTGTGAATCTCTTATATTCATTAACAGAACTTAACAAAATAACTGATAAAACATCGCATAACATTTCACTTATCAGGGATTGAATAACAAAAATAACTTGTTGTATATAGCATAATGAAAACAATTCGTTCAGCATCGCATAATAGAAATCACATATAGTCACCTGTTTAGCACCGCCGCTACCGTAGTCCGATGCTAATTCTTGATCCAATTCACTGATATGATACGAAGGATTGCGATATAACCAAACAGCAAGGTTGTATGTGTACTGAGCTTCTTTTATTTTTAACTCCCATAGCTGCAAACATTTCATTAGTGTACAGGAATTCAGCACCAACAAGCAAAGTGAACGGTAGCAACATTAATTTACCTTCAACGTATCTGACCCGTTTGGTTCCTTCGAGGACTCGCTGAGTGTAAAACATGTGTGACATGAACCGAGGTCGTCCACCATCACAATAAATATGTACGTCAGCTCCATTACATTATTTCGGACACCATACTTAGGGAAGTCTACTAATTTGTCTATCATGTATTTGGGCCTATTCGAGAACAATTTAACACTTCAGTCGTAAAAGGGTACGATACTAGTATTGATTTAAAATGTATAAATTTGCGCACAGCAGATGTTAGAATGCATATGCCAAACTTAAACGTTACCTAATCATCTTGTACTGATAAGGACTGCCTTTCGACTGCTTTTTGCAGATAATGAGCAAATCGGTAAATAGGATAGCTCTCACTTCAATCTGTAAGAAAATATAACTGAGTCTAAAAATTATAGCAGTTATTTTATTACATGCGCTGAGATTTTATTATTATATGTTTATTCGATTGTAAAAGACGCAGTAGAGTGGCGTTGAGTATGGTGTATGTTAATTTGTGGATAGTATTTTAAGAAAGGTCTTAGAATGGAGACCACGTTTACGGAAAAAGGAGTCCAGGGCGCCCCGACCAGGAGGACTGATGTACTGAACAAGAGAGCGGGTACCCGATTCTCCGAGTTCAGAACCGGCCAGAGTGGCGCAAATTAGGAGAGGCCTATGTTAAACAGTGGACATCTAAAGGCAGTTGGATAGAATATACGGAAGAAGTTAATATAAACTATTACTGTTGCTCTCTTCTTCAATATTAATAAATTTACTTTCTACCAACCCTCACTTCAAAAGTGTGGTGGAGTATGCTTTAAGCCTTCTCATCTAGTACTAAGCCATTACATACAAAACAAATTAAAAAAATGGGACACTAACCAAAAATTAGTAGTTTTATTTCTACAAAACGTATATCGATTTAATCAGCTTACTGAGTGGATGTATTTTTGCGAATGCGTTTGCAACAAGAAATTAATTAGTTTTGATATTTTTTAAGCTGGTTTTATTTCAAACCAATACATTTGTAACTTTATGAAAAACTGTTAGCAGTATTGAAACTTTATAATTAAATTTTAATCTCTGCCTGCGAAACGTAGGTCTGAGGTATTTTAGAATATTTAAGTAATTGGTTTAACATAAGTATGGCATGAGCGATGTTAAGGTGTAAGGTTAACCTATATATGTATGTATGTATATAGTATTAGAAATAGGTACCAAATTCCAAGAGATTTTTATACTAAATTTTCGACAATTAGCCTAGTCCGTAGCTTATATATGTACATATATTAGGCTACAGATGAATGCCTGTTCTCGGCTTACTAATGTTGTCTATGTCACCTGCAATGGGAATCCTAGTGTGGTATTTGTGTCAGAGTGTCTATCGTGTAATTCAAAACTAAGTTAGCTTTAATACTAGAGTTATAAGGTCTATAATTTAACAATATACATACACGTAAATATTATTGGTATGAATTCTGTATCCATTACAGCTAACTAACTAAGGCTTCAGCAAATAATTAATTCGCATTGCATATTCGTGGTATAGTTGAAACGCTGGGCAGGTTTATTAGGGCTCAGCAAAATATCATGAGAAAATATGTTAACTTACATTAATCTACCCTCAAATAACTGAATAGTACCAATATTAGTCGAGAGACGACGTTGGACTTCTACTTCTGTATTGCTGTAATAAAATTGTATTTCGTCGCGACGTATTTTAATAGTATTAAATAAACTAGTTTTACGCTGGATTCCCACGGTCTGTGATTTTACAGGCAAATCGTAGGATTTGTGGAAGCAGACATGATCCTAGGACCTAGTTATTGTATCACACTTTAATAATATTATTATAGCTCAATGACGGCATCAAGATCGACGTAGACGATCAGGGGTGAGTTGTCAGCTTTCCGCTGAATCTCAGGCCGTGGGAATCCAACTTTACGGTAGCAATCAATCTGTATCCCGCCAGCGCACCGCTAGCAACCAGTATAAAAAGTCTTGCCTCCTTGTTGCCATCCTTGAACCTCAAATCTCCCTCATGGATGACAGTACGGCTATGTTGTGAGTGGCAATTTAGCATTGGAGCCCGTAGATTCGATTGCGTAAACATATGATAGCTATACTCATCAACATCTTCGTCTTTAAACTCCTGGAAATTTGCCTGAAGAGCATCCTGTAAATATATCGTTAGCCATCAGTAGAAAACGTAGAAGAAAAAAAGTTGAGAAGAAAGTTTCAAAAAATGTTTCCATTCCCTTTACGATAGTTTTCAGATAGACATTTATTATTATAATTACGTGCATATTCTGTAGTACGCACTCAACACTTGCTTTAGTGCACACAGTAAAGTAATTGCATAATTTGAAACACAAACACTATGTGTACCGAAATAGTCCAATCTACTCAACATTTTCAATGACGATCGAATGCAATGAGCATAAATGAAGCGCGTTGATGAATTACAGTCATCGTAACAAACTAATTACAGAAATGTTAGATACATAAGTTGTATGATGAATTCTACTGTTCATACTTTAATGGTAGCCTTCTTAATCAAGTGGTAGCAAGCCAGACCGATAGCCAAGACACAAGGAACTAAAATTTTCCACGTCAACGTACATTCCCGTGAATTCTCCCGTATTTCCCAAGGGTGCATCTGACCAATTTGGGAGTCAATAAATAATACAAGTGGCACAGCTATGATTGCTTTACTTTCAAGGTTATTGAAAGAATTTCATACGGTTGTTTCGAGACTCGGCCATCGGCCTAGTGCGCGATCTTCGCCACTTATTTCAAAAGCCTACCATGAGTTGAACAAATACTTTCTATAATTTCCAAAACTACGTCATAACGACATTTTCGGTAAATACAACAATAAAAATTCCTCGACTGAAACAAATCACATAGTGCAAATTACCTCAGAACTATTAAAGTGGTTTAAAAAACGATTGTTTTTAGAAACTCAAATCTCACTTACCTGTTGTTGCCTAGTGAGATAATGGTGTAGTGATATTGTCCAACGCATTCCATTCACTTACATTATGCACATTTAGACATAAACACATACATACACAATATGGTCACTGGTAGTAGAAAAGTACAAAACATAACAAATGAAACGTATTATATAGACAATTTTGAAAATGGGATATAATTCAAAACACACTGATTGACACTTATACATTTAACTACTATTTACGACAGTGAACATCAAAATAGAAAATTTACAGTATGCATCGAGCAATCGCGAAATTGTAACATAATACTCAATTTGGTAACACTATTAATTGATCAGTTGAAAGGCTTATCATTTAATATAATCAATTTTAAAATAGTCAAGGTTTTAATGCTGAAATATTTCCATGTATTATTTACGAATTATTATCAATAATATCGTTATATTTTATTATTTGCTTTTAAAAGCAATATGAAATTGGTATTTCAATTTGGATTGGTATTGGTAAAAGTGTTATCCCAGCCGGTCAAGGCTGGTTAACACAGTATTGTACTAAAACCATTTGTTTTACGTATTTCATAATTCGTTACTACAATTTCTCGATTTCTCATCGATATTGGCACCGCGAATTCTCATGCGAAGGATAATGAAAGATCGCGGGCTCAATGTCCAATCCATCTTTAGGCTTAAGGTCAGGAATGCAGGATAGATGTTTGATGACTGATGATTGACGTAATTCTATAGACTATCTAATGACTAAGGACAAGGAAATTGTAATATAAAATTACAAGAATGCAGTTCCAATTTAAACAATTTACAGCTTATAATTCCGACTCCTTATGAAGAGTTAATATTTGAAGAGTATATATTATAATACCTAATAGACTGAGTTTGAACGGAATGTTAGTCTGCAGATATATCTAATATCTATAATTAGCAGTAAATTTTCTGAAAGTTTTAATTTTATTTTATTAATCGCAAAATAATGACGCGGCGACATCATAGAAACTTGAATTACTTCACAGGAGTATCCTACATCGCCCGCATATGTATTAACATAAATTTAACCTTTAATAATTAAAAAGTATTCTGAAATTAGTGTTACAAATACTACTCATTATTCATTCAATAATTCTATTATTTTATATTATTTATTTATCGCCTAAAATATCATAACATTATTATAATAAACCATTAAAATACAAAAATGCCCAAATTTTCCCCGTGACAATACATAAATTATTGATAAAATGATATAACACATACCACATCGTAATTTTCAATAGTTGAAAATGAATATTCAGCTTTTTCTATCTCCTGCCGCTGTTTTACACTGCGATTAAGTTCGCTCACGTAGGTTTTTGCGGATTGATCCTGGAAACAAATAAATACGTAAAGAAAAGTCGTCTATAGTTATATTGTATCCTATTCTCAATTTTATTATTAAGTAATAATGTACGTTATTTAAGACAAGAGCGAAAAGGCTTTTTCTAAGTTAATGCGCTTTACCATCTAAGACTCCATCGCCACTTACCGTTAGGTGGGGTGTAGTCAAGAATTATATTTTAACATGTAAAAAAATGTGAACTATATACTTTGCCCCACCCGCGCATTATAAACGTTGATAATAAATATCCTACTTCACTCTCCAGACTATCACCTTTCTCCACATAAAAAATACGTCAATCCATCCATTCTTTATTATATAATAATATTATAATGATTTTTTCTAACATAAAACAATCTAAACGCGTACAAGAACCCATAATAAAAGTTAACTTATACCTACTTAACATACCTGAGTAATAAAAACAAACAATATTATAATAAAATAATTTATTTAAAAACTGACTTCAAACTACTTCGACGAAGTTCAAACACCATCAACGTAGTCGCAGTTCTCAAAGATTTTTTTTTTAATATTCTTAAAACTTTAGTTACATAAGTACACTATGTACAGTTCCGATTTTTAGCATTAGTACGTGATACGCTTGCGAAGTACGTATTTGTTGGCATATATTTTCTCGCACCCAGAATCAGGTAAGTTTTTAATATGGTTTATTCTTTAATTAAGTAGGAAAATTAATTGATTGAAATGTATTTAAATATATGGGATACTGGTTCTGACCAGCGGTTACCGGTGGTGTACTGCTATGGAAAGTTTCATGGTGTTTACTATCGGTGTAAAAGATCGCTTAATTAACATATGAAATTTATGAACTTTAAGGTGCTACGCCTGCGATGTTTCATCTGAACTACTACGGCTGGGATGCTACGCCTGCAATGTTACATCTGAACTACTACAGCTGAAATGCTACGCCTCCGATGTTACATCTGAACTACTACAGCTGGGGTGCTACGCCTCCCATGTTACATCTGAACTGCTACGACTGACCCGCTACGCCTGAGATGCTACACCCAAGTTACGCCTAAGTACGGGAGTGACGCATGGGCGTAAAGCGTTAGCTGCTAAGATT
>DWOZ01000185.1:0-11366 GCA_018251395.1 Choranthus vitellius
TGGATGCCATACAAGGCCGACATACCGTCAACAGTGAAGTTGTGCGTCAGTATCTGCTGCAGGCGGTCCAGCACGGTGTCGAGGTCAGCGTTGAGCTCGCGCATTTTGTCGTTGCTGGAAGCCACGGAGCGGATGTCCGCCGCGAACCGCTGCTCCGTCGCCGATATACTCTGCGACGTGGAGTCCGCTTGCGGATGTGACGCGCGCTTCGAGTTTCGTTTGTCCGGTGGCAGTGTTTCTGTTTCTAGACAAAGTATATGACTAGTTCTAGACATGGTATAAATCATCAAGTAGTTAGACAGTATAAAGTATTAAAATAGCTTACCTATTAATAGTTTACCTATCAATATAATTTTATTAAGGTAATTAAGCACCAACCAACAGCTTTTATCACATCCGCCCAGGTTAACTGGAGGACAATGCCATTAGGCATTAAGTTTTGCCCTTTGTTTCCTTTTTATAAGAGGTGACATAAATATAAATAAGAAAATCTAAATAAATAGAATAAAATCTTCCAAAATCACCATTTTCATGTTTTTAGAAGTGGTTTTGCGGCATGACAATATGCATTTCTAATATGAGCGCTTTGCCTATTTATTAAGTAACAATATGGAAGACTTTTTAAATTACCTAGTACATTATTTCGCTATGATTTTTTTTTTCATAACCTATAATTAATTAACAAGATCAACTAACCATTATACCAGCTGCTAATATCATTCATAGAGACGGTAGATATGCTGTCCGATGTGGCATGCACCACCACCGGCTTCAACCCATCTCCTGATATCGTCAACAAGTTCTGACTCTCCACCTGCTTGGACGCCACTGAGAAGTTTCCAGAGTCCATACTGAGGACCCGAGGCTGGGTCTTCAACTCGTCAGCAACCTTGGGTTGCTTGTCGTCAACTACTGGAATCGGGCTGAAGAGATCAAAGGCCTGGGGTCGGTCTACCTTGTCTGAAGCGACTGCCGTGGGAAGATTTGTGGCACTTTGAGCTAGGTTGTCCTGAAAAATTAAGATATTTCAAATTATACAGCCGTACCACAGGAATACTGAGTAATCTTCGATATTTTTTAATTTAATTTAAGTATACCATCAACCGACTCCGGGCGTACATAGATTCTAATCTCGGGAGTTGAAGACTGAGAAGAACTAGGAGGTGGAGGAGATCCAGGGGGCCGAGGAGACCCAGGAGAGGTAAACTAGTTTTTTGTTAAATCAATGGGTACTCTGTAAAATATGTAGTATTTCAATAACTATAGCTACATTACCCGTATTCCAGGGAGTGCAGCTGCAAATGCAAATAAACAATGAAAAATATGAAAGGAAAAATATAATTTGTAATATCCCTAAGATATTTATCACCTTACTTTCTCAACCTGTTATCTTAAAATTGCATTATTGTTAATATTACTCTAACACTACTAACTTACTATAATATATAGCAAATATTACATAGATTAGTATATACAATGAAAAATATGTATGATACTACTTTTTTTACATTATTTATTTATTTAGTTCACCAACAGATGTTACATTATTGCATATGTATTAACACAAGTTAAATGAATCCATTATTTAAATTAATCCTTGACCACGATCCCACTGTAAATTTACAAATACAAACATATATTTTTTGAGATATGAAGTTGAGAAAGTAAGATTATAATAATATGTAGGTGAATAACATATTGGTGAATACCTTCAATATTTTAAGTCTGGTGATCTGTGCTGATATTTCACTATAATGTGCCTCCACTTTTAATTTAAGCTGTTGGTCTGAGTCATGAGTGTTCTGCAGCTGAGACGACAAATCTTGCAGAGCTCTGAAATTTTTAAAATTAAATTATTATTAAATGTATTTTTGTTGGGTATGCCTGCCTAAATTGCTTACACCCTGGGCTCCTAGGCCAGGGTGTAAGCAATTTATAAGACTCTCTTCAAACTGACAATACAACTTAGTAAATCACATACAAAATGTTGTAAAATATTTTATGAAAATATCACTAGCATGTAATCAAATTTAAATCATACTTATTCTGTGTCTCAAGCTGATGAATGATATCTTGTAATGTGTTCGTCGGATTATTTGTTCCATTTCCAGATGCTTTGCTTACTGTTGAAGTGTATATAGCAGGCTTGCCATCCTTCCTCTTAGTCACAGCTTGACTTTGAACTTTATTACCAGTCTTCTTGGAACCCTTTTTGCTTGCATGCTTCTTTTTAGTTTTTGTACAGAAGAAAAAGCGCTTTATTCCTTTTATGAAACTGAGACACTCTGATGACTTTATCTAAAAAAAAATATTCTCATTTCAAATATATATTTACTTTGCTGCACGATAAGAATAATAAAGTGAGACTTCAGTGCATAATTTAAGGTTTAACAATTGAAGAATGGCAAAATCATACTAATATTTTTAATCTTGTATTTGCAAGTTTACTTACCTCTCCATCAATTATTTCAAGAACTAAATGGGTTTTCTTGTGCCCATTCACCATTGTCAAATTCTTATCATACAAATAGCAGTTTTCACAGAAATACATGTCATTGCACTTTGAACATTTGAATTTTAATACCTGTAACAATAAAATAGTTTTTCAAAACACATTTTTTCGATAAACGAAAGCATCACAAGAAAATGAGCAAATGTTAGGTTCCCATAAAATTTTCAAAGGTGTATGAACTCTACTAATTCACATAATAAGTCAGGATTTCTCAAGCCCAACAAACTCAAATCATGTATTTCACATGGATTTTCAATATAGTTATGTACCTACATCAAATCGTTTAAACAACCATTTAGAAAACAAAAAAGAGTAGAAGAGGGTATAAGAAACTCCTCAGCATATTTAATCATCAGTCAAACAATTATGGGTGAATGTGTGAACAATCAATCACCTTGACCAAAGGATGCGCGCACGCAGCGCACATGTGTACGGTTGCGTCGCGGTCCCGAGTAGCGAGCACGCGTTGCGCCGCGCACAGCCACGTCGCACTCACACAACTGCGCGCACCCCACTCCGCCACCGCACGTGCGCTCATGCCAAGCATACCTGCACTCTGAAATACATTGATTATTCATTGAACAACAGAAGAAATAAAAGGTCTATGTTTCAATAATGTAACTTCTTTCAACAGTTGCTAAGTTTAATAAAACAATTAATTTACATACATACTATGTCAAATGATTACCTTATCAAAACAAGAATCAACATCCATCTGTATCTGATCCGTAGAACTTCCAAGGTACTTGGGCAGAGCAGTGACATGCACCAGCAGAGCAGCCAGTCGTTTAGGGGACACACATCCATTATGGTCTGCACAACAGTTTGCTAGCGCTAGCCATTTGTCAACTACTGATTCCTCACTTAATAATATTAGTAAAGTTTTGGCTGCCAGCACTCTAACTGGTTTTTTTCTGTCTCTGTAAATATTAAATAATCGCTTAAACTACAATTCCCTGTAATACAGAAGGCATGATAGACACAAATGATATCTATGGACAAAACTAAATATTTACTTATTGCGTAGATACATCAAATAGAATCAAACGTGAAACCAGTCATTTTCACAAATAAATCTATAAAAGCAAGAATAACTGTAGTCTGTCTGCTACCTTTTTAAAACTACTGAACCGATTTTGATGAAACTTGTCACAGAGGTATAATAGTGCTTGAGGATAAACAGAGGCTACTTCTGCTACTTTTGCTAAATAGTTCAAATAGGGAAAATTCTTCATCATCTAAGATATAAACAGTACACTTTGCAACCATGTGGACTGATTCACAAAAAAAAAAGTATACAATTTATCATAAATT
This sequence comes from Choranthus vitellius, assembly GCA_018251395.1. Classification (NCBI taxonomy): domain Eukaryota; kingdom Metazoa; phylum Arthropoda; class Insecta; order Lepidoptera; family Hesperiidae; genus Choranthus; species Choranthus vitellius. The sequence continues at coordinate 3,827 of DWOZ01000185.1, forward strand.
GATGCTCAATTTATATAACATACTTTTGGAAACTTACTCATCATACACATTCAGCAATAAATTGATCAACAGGTCCACTGCCAAGTCAACATCGCCAGTAAAAACTCCTTCCTTCTCAGCTGCGAAATATATGTCAGCAAGCACAGCCTCCAACTCCGCTGTGTCCAGAGACAAACTACTCTCCGAGAGACTCAATTGATGGCGTGCGAACACTCCAGAACTAATTCGAAGAGGCGGCACTAGAACAAGCAAATTCTTTATTGTATCCCTTACACATAATGCATTAACGAAACTTGTAGAGCAAAACCGTCAGACACAAAAAAATACTTCAATGAATATCCCAAAATTCCAAGATTTAAATTTTTCGTACTTGAATGAACCTTCTTAATTGAATTGCTTTTTATAGATATAAATGAACATATTCTGGATGTTTTTCACCCCTTTATGATTTTTGTATTTAACTATTTACCTACATATATGAAATCTCGAAGCTTCGTTAAATGTAAGTGAGGGAGAATAATGCTTAACTTGCAGAGTTAACAAAGTAACTTAGTTTCCCTGATTAAATAAAATCTAATGATATTTCAATTACGGTTGAACTTGGTCTCACCTTTAAGTTTGCTTTGCAAAGCATATATTTTGAAAGCTATCCGGTACGCACTGTATTTAATTCCATCGAATTCCCTCAAAGATTCAAGGATCTGTTTAAATTGTGGATGGTCGTACTCTTGATGTCCTGTCGCTTCACTTTAAAATAAAAATACGTAATATAAGTGATTTATGTTACGATTTGAAACTTTTAAAACTTAAATGGTGAAAGTTTTTAAACCCACTTAATATAACAGGGGTAGCCGGCTTCGTTTTCGACTTTCTTCCATTCGGTTGTAGCCATTTCTATAGATCTGTTAACACATAGTTTTCCTAAAAGTAAAGAATATTAATAAATATTTAAAAACAAGATTAATGAGATGTACAAAATCTACTTGCTATCAAAATTGAAAACAATCCATTCACCCAACCGTCATTACCAAGACACAGATTATCGTACTTATAAACACAGACTATGACGTTAAAGCCGTTTTCAAGAATCATAATGAACTTTTATGCATAGAATACACATACTCCTAAATGGAGCAAAAATCTCATCATAAACAATGAAATAGTTTTTGATTTTCGTGAAGGAAAGATATTCATTTGGTTTCAACCCATTAATGGCCCAGTACTGAGCACAGCTCCTCCTAAGCAGACCTAGACCATACTCCACCATGCCGCTGCAATGCGAATCGATGGAGGGGTTAGTGGCCAATGTGCCGAAAGTTTTTTAAGCCGCCCTAAGGCCTCCAACATGCTATCTAACGATAAAAACCGAATGGCTGTACGTACCCTCTGAAGCACGTAGGCGCTCATGGTATTTTGCTACCAGCGGTCATCTATCTTCCGATAGAGCACGTTGTTGCTTAACTGTTACGATCACTTTCAATCGAAACAATTTCTTATATTTCTATTCACCTTATTGTATACCATAATTAAATTCACAAAAATATAAGCAAAGACAGGATACAACATAATACAAGGGACGCGGTATCGATAAGAAGCTATTTCTTCCAGGTATCCCAAAAAAAATAAAGAACAACAGAGACAAAGAAAGGAGCGGAAACGAGAAAAAAGAGAAGACATGAGATTACAGATTTTTTTCCCAAAACTTCCAAAAATAAACCTATGTACTAACAAATAACAATACAACAATTAAACCTACTTAACCTACATATATATATATATATATATATTATAAGTTAGCGCTTGACTACGAATCCACCTGATGGTAAGTGGTGACGTAGTCTTTGATGGTGAAGCGCACTAAGTTAGTAAAAGCCTATTCAATCGTGAAGACATTTACATTATAAATATAAAACAATTATTACGTGCATTTTAACATTTTAAGTACCAAAAGATATTTTACTATTAAAACTGAATAAACACTGATATTAATCCCGAAAAACAACTCATAAAAAAGTATGCATGCATGTATATATCGCCTCTTTACAAGAACCACGTGACATCTCATAAAAACGATTTTTGCGCAATTTTGAATATCAAATAATAAAAAAGATTTTTGCGCGATTTTGAATATGAAATAATAAAAAAATCGTTTTTATGAGATATCACGTTGTTCTTGTAATGAGGCTCCCTCTTTACAAGAACAATGTGACATCTCCTAAAAACGATTTTTGCGCGATTTTGAATATCAAATAATAAAAAAAAATTTTGAATATCAAATAATAAAAAAAAATGTTACGTTGTTCTTGTAAAGAGGCGATTAAGAGTCATAGAGGTATAATAATTGCTTTTTTTTAATACTATAATTTTTCTAATATTTTTCTAGTAATAATACATTTATTTCAGACGTAGTTCATATTTTATTACTAATAGCATAATAACAATATGATTTAACTACAATCTGATAATATTGTATGACTCCTGTCACATTGAATATAACTGGGAAATCATTTGCCTAAAAGATGTGATTCTCCTGATAGATATATAGAGAGGTTTCTTAAATTGAATAGTTTAAATCTAGTTATCATATCAAATAGTTGTTTCCATTCAAAACATTTTAATATTTTCGACTATCTCAGCGCGCATTACCGCCTTTTACGCGCAATTTGTATACTTTCCATATAAACAATTTATGGCAATACATTAGCTACCCACTGATATTGTCCAGTGTTTACGGTGTGGATTACAAAGGGCGATTAATAACTACCTAAGAGTTAAGTTGCATTATCAACAGGTACCATTATACATCAGGCTGATAAATCGTCACGTTGACTAAGCTATCATTAATTGCGAAAACCAGTTGATTTATGGAGTCTGTTTAATATTAGCGAAAATAAATCAGTTTCTTTTGTATTCAAATAACTATTTAAGTATTGGTTCTTTGAAAACAATGTTCATGCTGTACATATGTATTTACAAAAACTATTAATATATTTTTCTGTAGGTTTAGGCTGTATAAATGCTGTATATATGTATATGTGGAGGTGAAAATTATATATATTTCTTTTAGTAAGAAAACTTAGCTAAATATGATTTAAATTAAAGAAAGCATAAGGCAAAAACTAAATTAATTATACAGATTACAACGGAAGATATCATTATATCCATTAAGTTACCTTTACATTTTAAGTCTATTTTTTATTTATCTGTACTTAAAAATAATAAATCGTTAAAACTTATACATTTATACAATAAAAAACGTTTATCCTTAAAACTTATACATTTATACAATAAAAAACGTTTAAAAAAATGTGTTATAAATAAAAATTAGGTGCTAATCTTCTTTTATACATCCACAGAAAACGCTTTACCACTACACTGTTTTTTTACAGTTTTATTCTTTATCGGAATATCCGTATGAATGCCTAAATCATGGTAACCCTCTCAGCTCGTGTAGTTAACAATTTCACGCATACAGCCTCAATTAGATGTTGAAACACGTTCTCAAGTAGGATTTGAGGCGATAATTTTTTAACCACGCGTTAAATTTTATCGGTTAGGTGTGGTCGAGATAACTGTTAAATTTAATAACGGACAACAGTAAATTATTACTGGTTTATTACTTATAACTATAATTTGATTTTGGTTTAATTTTCTTTTATAATTTTTATCTATATAGCCGACAATTGAGCACATAGTTATTCTATCACTGTGATAATTATACTAATGATATAAATGTGGACATTTGTGAGGGTGGATGGAATTTTGTTACTCATTACACGCAAAAACTACTGGTCCGATCTTAATGAAATTAGGCACAGAGGTAGATTACAGTGTGAAATAATATATAGTCTACTTTTTATCAACGCAATGCGGGCGAAGCCACGGACAGACATTATAACTGTAATCGACAGGCCGGTTGGTCTAGTGGTTAGTGAACCTGACTGCTACACCGAAGGTCGTGGGTTCGATTTCCACCAAAACTTTTCTGTGATGACCAGGAATGTTTGTTCTGTGGGTCTGGGTGTAAATATCTATGTAGGTATGTATTTAAAAACTATATATGTATGTTTATCAGTTGTCTGATCACCATAGCACAAGCTAACGCTTAGTTTGGGATCAGATGGCCGTGTGTGAGTTGTTCAAAGATATTTATGTATTTATTACATATTTATATGTGTAATATAATTACTATTGACATAATATCGGGTAATTCGTGCTATGAGTTAGTCAGGGGTGAGCAACCTTTTGAATTAAAGGGCCACTTTTAAATTTGAATTTTGATAGAGCGCCGCTCATGTATTAGCACTATTTATACTTAATCAAATCTCCTTAAGTTACTATATAAAGTTTTTATAAATTTGCTCAATTTTTGTATCATAATGCTTTTTTATATTGTACTTGACACACCTTCTAAGCATAAAAAATCTAATTTAAATTTGCTCAAAGGGCCGCATGCAGCCCGCGGACTGCTGGTTGCTAACCCCTGGTCTAAATGATTACGCCCTTACTGTTTTCCATCCCCGATTATAAGTGTGTTAATAATGAATACGCTCGGTCAAAAATTCGGACTCTTCTGCAGGTGGTCCTCCTGAAAAACTGCAACTCGTAAATCAATCAATCAATCTCATTTTACGTTTTTTGCTCTGTTATTCGTAAAAAGTAAATGTAATAACAACTATAACAAATGTAAAAACACTTAAGTAATAGCAATTGAATACAGTTTATTTTTTTGTCTGTTTTTTGCCATCGTTTTTACTACCCGGAGAACAAATTCACATTGCACTTTACGTATTTCTATTCAAGTAATCTTATTTTAATTGTCTTCTAGATTAGCTCTGTTGATTATTTAATATAAATGATAATAAATAAATATCTCAGGACAACCCACACACGGCCATCCGATCCCAAACTAAGCATTCTGCTTGTACTATGGTCATCAGACAACTGATAAACATACATATATACTTTTAAATACATACTTATATAGATATTTACACCCAGACACGCAGAACAAACATTCCTGTTTATCACAGAAAAGTTTGACCTGGGTCGGAATCGAACCGACGACCTTCAGTGTAGCAATCTGGTTCACTAACAACTAGACCAACCGGCCTGTCATATATTATTTTACGTATTAAGCAGGCAAACGAAAAGACGGGATTTTAAACTCATCTACCTCTATATACGGTATGTTATGTTACGGGTACTCAATATATATGTTAGACGCCGATATTTCCCAGTTGCATGGATCATGCATCATGCATGGATCGTGAATTAAATTCAGCCGGGCCATGATCCACGTTTCTTGGTCGTAATGGCGTGAAAAACATATCATGAGGACCCGTAACATATTTACAAACTTTTCCATCTTATGATTGAACACAAAGAAACCATAAATATGTGTAGGAAATCATTTTAATCTAAACAAATGGAGTAACGAGACGCTTGCTTCAAAAAAACTTTGGTACATCGTTTGATCAGTCCTCGAGTACATGCCGATCCAAGGCTTTTCACTTATTGTGCAACTACGCAAGAGTGTATTTCGCAACAAGTGGTGTGACCACCATAGCAAAGAATGCCATAGTTATGTCGACGAGACGAGAGGCACTGTTTGTGTTGCATTTGTCTCCCTCGCACTCGTGACAGTTTAGTAGTTTTACTATGTCTGTGTGCGACGCGTGCGCCTGTCGAATGTCTGCGCACGAACCTCTTTCAGAAGAACACCCGCGGATATACCATGGTTTTTTCATATCTGAAATGTATAATGTCATTTTAAATTCTGTAGATTTTAAATATCTGTTTACGATACTTGAGTTTTTTAGCTTTAAAGCCAAATAGAATGTCCTAGAACATTGATACCTTCCACTTGATAATTGAATGTAGGGTTACATTCCACTTGATAGATGGAAAAAGTTGGCGGTAAACGACAAAGAGGCCGAAGTTTGTTCATTTTAATCTATCAAATCATTTGTACATTTTAGTGTACAAACTGTACAACGTAATACATGTGGCGAAGGAAATATATGTCAAAAACAGTTAAGAACAAAGCGAATTATATACTGGGTGAACTTCGATCCGGAATAAATGTAAACAAACCATTTTTTGTAGGGTCTTCACCATCTTATATAAATGAGGTTTTTTTACTTATTATATATTTTTTTATTAGTTCTTAAACTAAGTATTGATCAAAGAACACGTATATATAACAAATAAATATAGTCATACCAGTAAAAAAAACAGGTAAAAACAAACCAGTAAAAACAAACATTAAGGAGTTTACAACCTTTTAACCTATTAATTAATTAGTTTTATACTTTAATAATTCATTAAATATCATTTAAATACACTATATGCATTTGTCACCAACAAATAATAATTTACTTGTGTTTAAAAATATAATGGTACAAAAGAGTTAACAACTAATAAAACAACAAAAAGTTTAATTCTCATGATTATCACAGGTTGCTAGGCAACGATTTTATTAAGCATTCCAGATCGAATTTGCGCCGAGTATAGTGTAGGGAATCTCCCTCAGTAATGAGGAAGGCGAGACGATCTGGAGGACATTCTGCAGCATCATCATCTACTGTAGAAAATGATAATTCACGGTGCACTAAAGAAAAATGTGTTTTGTTATACTTTTATTTATCGCGAAACTAACGCCTTATAAAATATATTAGCACATATCTGCGATTCGGCGTAAGGTTAAATTAATTGGAACCTCTGTGATATTCTTGTGTGATTGAGTCATCTTAAAGGAGTGTTTTCACTTACAATAATATATATAACTTATAAGTAAACATATACATATAATATAACTTATAACTCAACGTATAAGGAAAGTTTTCACTTAATTTAAACATTTTGCTTTTAGTATCGATCCCTTTATTGTAAACATCCTGCCAGTACGAACGACGCTCTTCACCTCGTCTTTTATCACCTGTACCACGGAGGACTGGAATAAGTTGTCCGCGTCGGTGTTCCCGTTCAATAGAAATTTCTTCAAGACATGAGTGACTTCTACTAAGTTACTGCGCTTTACCATCGAAGACTTCATTGCCACTTATCGTCAAGTGTGATTGTAGTCAGGCGCTAACTTATTTATGGTAAAAAAACAGGACAGTTATAGATGCTTTGCATGGACATCCATAATTAATTACCATAGACTAAACCTATAGTTCTTCACCTTATAGTAATTGTTTGACTTTGGTCGTGTGATGGATAACCGCTAATACCAATTTTTTTAAATGGTTCTGTGTGAGGTTGTTGGTCTCCAAGTCTCGGTTACTGGTTGAAAGTCATTAAAAGAATAAAATGTCGGAGATTGGGAACAGCCTAATTTTCAAGTTATGGTGTGTGAAGTCTACGAATCAGCATTGCACCAGCGTGATGAACCTGTAACCCTTACATTGTAACCGAAAACCCGAGCTCAGTAGTGGGACAGTTAAGCTGCAATAAGGTATGAATTTAGATCAGTTTCCCCCGGAACCCTTTTATTAAGCGAAGGTAGGATCCTGCTAAACGTTGATGTAAACATGGT
>DWOZ01000186.1:0-11364 GCA_018251395.1 Choranthus vitellius
ATGTATATTATTACCTAAATAGTTAAATCAAGTATATAATTTATCTTTTCATGTAAGGATAAAGCATAAAGAATAATTTATTCTTAGTAATTCTGAAATAATGGGCTCACATGCCAACGCTATATATTATACTCCTAAGTTTAGTGTAAAATTACAGAAATAAGCGCATTTGAAATCTGTATGCGAAAGCTGCTAAAAGGTGTAATTTGTAATCAATTAAGTAACGTATTGTATCCTATTGTTTAGACACTGTAAGCTTTCCGAATAAAATAAAATAAAATATTAGTAAGTCACATATTAACAACCTATTTCACGTTCAATAACGTGAAATAACAAAGATGTTTCGTACCAAGCCTTCCCTTCACTGCTCCTTGGTGAAGGCTGATCAAGATTTATTGGTTCTAAAGCAGAGTGCTGCAAATATGCTAACTCTAGCAGTATTTTCTTTAAAGAAAACCTTGTTGTATGCCTTTTTAATACAGAATATAAGAACGATAGGGTTCACGTCGGTAAGTATATTTTGCAGAAATTAGGAAATAAGTTCATTATTTTGATAAAAATAAAATTGCGTACATACGTATTACAATTGCTGGTAAAATAACCTCTCTCACCGCCATCTAGTGCAAAATATTTTAACTAAATCCAATTTGTATACTTAACAAAATAAATACCAATTATTTTTTTAGTCAAACTCTGTTACAAATTAATAAAAATATATGACACTGATTACTTAGGCTTTTCCAAGTAGGTTATATTCGCAACTACTATACGCCCACGGCTTTGTACGCGTAATATATTTATAAAAATTAGCTTATATGTTATTCCAGAGTATCATCCATCTCTGTGCCCAATTTCATTCAGATTCGTTCGGTAGTTTTTGTGTGAAGGAGTAACAAACATACATTCAAACAAACCGTCGCATTAATAATTATAAGGAGGAGCTTCCACTATTAATGGCTAAATCTAAAGTTAATGCAAATAATAAAATACACGCAACGAGTTTAATGACACGCATAGCGCAGTGAAACCGACAGAATCATTACGTTTAATAGTACACATTTAATCCGGGGTGAAAAATAGTTGCAATATTATTTGCCCACGCAAAACATCAAAATTATGTAACGTACACCGCCATCTAGTGCAAAATAATGTAACTAAATCTAATAACTTCTCAACTTAATTAATGTTGAATTTTACAGTAGCCCAAATATGTAAATAAAAGTCAATATCACATAAAATAAAAGGCAGAGATCCTTATAATTTTCATTCTAAAAACAACCAATAATGTGTCAGAATTTTGGTACCAAAACTTCCAGAGAATTCTGAAATTGCTGAAGACTTCAGAACTCTATCTCCTACCATTCAGCGTCTATAAGAAACAAACAAACATTGATTTAGATAACATTTTTTGTAGAATTATAAGATAATTTCAGTCGGAAGCCAACTCCGAGTTTTATTTAAATCAACGGGATTTAAAATCTCTATCGAAACTGTAAGCTGGGTTTATAAATCAATAAATAGGCAATTTATTTTTAAAATTTAATAAATTACAACCTTTAACCACGCCATACTACGGACGCGTCCTTAAGGATCTTTCGTCGGGCCTAAATATACTACAGAGGCGGCAGCGACACGACAGACCCGCGACATTGAGACAATGACAATACATGTCACAAGCGTCATGTCGCAGAATGTCGCAGGAACAAGACATTTTACCACTACTTACGTCATTTTACAATCTGATATCACAAATGTGAATAGTCGCTAGGTTCAGTAGCTGTAGCTTCGTAAATGCACCAATGCTCTTTTGTATGAATAAACGCGGTGAATAAATAAACGAATATCACTGGGAGCTGAGTTGATATTAATCTTATGTAAACAGCTAAGTAAGCGCCCACTGTAATAAATCACGCCTCTTCGCCCGCTTTACGTACGTACTTGTGACTTATTATTTATAGGGAAGTATACGACTTTGTAAGACTTTGTCATCTAAGGGTGAAGAGAGACGATAGCGTTGAGCCGCTGCCGCGCCCCTACTGTGCCACTACCGCACCGTTACCGCATCAACACCGCAAGTGTACCTTGTAATCACTATTTCGTCACCGCACTGCCGTCTCGTTGGAGTTCTCAATGTAATGACATCTGCCCCTATATATGTTAATTATGTTTTTCCATTGCATGTCATCATCTACATCTATTTCATTTTTATTATATTAATTTATTTTAGTTTTTCTTTTTATTTGTACAACTAGCTTTCATTAAAAGATTTAAGCCTATTGTATTATTCTTTTTTTGCTTTTTGGTTTTTCTTGTTTTATTTTTGTACCATATGTTCACTTTCTTTCTTCTATTTTACTTGCAGGCTACTTCGACCCTTATAAATAAATATTATGAACGTAAGTATAATATCAAATACAAGAACATGGACTTCTCTATAATATTATTAACCATGTAAACCCTTAAAAATACCATACTTAAGGCATTCAAGTCTTATTAAATAAGTTTTCTGTTGTATTACTGATCCTATTTCACATAACACAAATTCGTACATTGCGCTAATCCTCTACAATGAAACAAGCAATTGAACGAGCAAAAACCGCGTACAAACATCAAACAAACTACAATGTATGATCAAAAAGCAATTCTGGTTTATGAACGCGCCATAGTTCCACAATATCTAATGAAAGCTGAAACTGAAATGCTGAATTTATGAATCTCTTATTCAAACCAGTGAATACGCCGTTACGGTATTAAAAGCTGAAATTAGGTCGAAGGAAATACATTGGGATCTCTTGTACAATATTAGATAGTCTGGGATGGATGACGAATCCTAAATTTATGTTTGGTTGGGGTAGAATTTGGGTATTTTGGGGGGTATTTCGATTTTTTTGGATGTTTGTACGAGGATTTATATTTAGGGGAGCTTGTAGTTATGTCCGGAGAAGATGGGGCCTGGATTAGAGTTTCAGGGGGCTTGAACTTTTTGTGATGGAGGATGTATGAGACTGGGATGCCTAGAATCTGGATTTATGTAATGAAGGAGCACAACGCGGAACTTTAGTTTTTTGGGGTTTAAAAATAGAGTTGTGGTTTTAAGGCACATTGAAACCAACATTGAACTGAATACAGAAGAGAGTTTCAAACCCAAAATTTCCCTCTGAATTTGCTAGCTTCTTTTTTTAAAGTGCTTGTTTGAATCAGAAGCAAAACGATTTCACTCACCATGAGGTGACCCGGCTGCTCGTTTGCCACACATTAAAAAAAAAGTGGCATATACTTTTTTTTAAATACTTTAACACTAAAAAATAATTTGAAACTTCATCGGAGTCAAATCTGCAAAGAACTAGGATCTGCCCGCGGCTTCGACTGCATTGTATATTAATGATAAATTGTCTATGTATTATTGCAGACTATAATATTGTGGCAAATTTAATTGAGATCCGTTTAATAGTTTACATGAAAGAGTAACAAAAGTACATCCATCCAAACTTTCCCATTCTTATTATTAGTAAGATATTTTTTGGGTTTTTTTTACTAAAAACTAAAAAAAACAATTGACTAAAAGGCCTAGACTATAGTCTGCCGCTAGACTAAATGCCGCTGCTGCCAACCCAAGCAGCGGAAGTGAAATCCTTTTAACATAGCCAAAAACCGGAATCACGACTGAACGTACCCTGCAAAGCACGTAAACACTAAACAAATGTTGACATAATCAAATTAAATAAAACCAAAACGCAATCCATATCCAGCTTGCAATTTAAATATTGACCTTTCAAACGATTTTCATTCAAATTATTTAACGAACGTTTGTAAGCCTATAATCCAGTTATGGCCGCGCCACTTCCACGCAAACAATTCCCAACTCAATTTATCTAAAACTTGGGCATAAAATCTAAAATGTTCATTTCATAGTGCCGCAAAACCAAGAGACTCACTCTAATCAATTAGAACTCAAACTGCGTACGTTGATTACATTCAGCAAATAACTCTCGACTGACTCGTTCTTCGTGCAATTCCATCCGCAAACCACTGACATATCATTAATTCAAGATTTCTATCTGACGATACCATTTCATACGACTAATCTACCACTCAAAATACACCTTATGTTTCAAGCGTTAGAGTCAAATTTTGATTGGCAACCAAAACGTCACGGCGTACTTAACTTGATGGGTACAGTCATGTTGAAAAAGAAAAGGGTATATAATCGTCTCGTAAAAGATGTAGAATAATTAATAAGGCCTCGCGTTTAATGTATGAATTGTGCTCGGATAACGTAACTTTGAACCTTATTTCGTAGATCCTACATTATGTTTTATTATTTTAATCGTGATCAAGGTACAAGGCAGTACAACGGTTGTTTTGTTTGTGACAGGCCTAAGTAAGTCATGTAATTTATCTTCTTCAGAAACATAATCTAATCTATTCTAGTCAATGAATAACCCGAAAATGTACGTGAGTTTTATACTAAGTACATTATTTTTTGTTCTGACGTCCACTACTGTGATAAGAATACACATGGCGGTAAATGGCCACCCTCACCTATTCATATCAGAAACATCAAATTCATCTCCGATTTATTAACAGCTACGAAAGATGAGTTGGACAACCCAAGGAAGATATCTTGGTACCAGCGAAGAGACTGGTACAACTTGCGTTGAAATACTTCAAGAAAATACATGAATACCATTAACTGACGCGAAGCTAAAGGAAAAAAAAAATGTTACGTAGATTAATCTGTTAACACAATTTCTAGAACTGTCACCGCACAGGCAGTTTAGTTTCGGAAGCGAGGCCGCAAGGAAGAAGAGAGAAGTGCTAAGGAAGAGCATAGAGGGAAGTGAACAGTACTATTAGTGAACGGTACCGCGAGTGTCCAGTACCGCGAGTATACCGCGTCCCGAGTGCTGTGTCGCAAGTGTTGCGCCGCAAGTGTAGTGTCGCGAGTGTTGTGCCGCGAGTACATTATCGGGAATGCGGTGCCAAAAAGTGGTTACGCCACTGAGCATTCTTGCAAAAGTGCAAAAACGGAACGTTTGAGCAATTATGAAACCTTTTCAATACAAGTACATAATATAAAAAAGTTAGAATGTGAGCTCTACTTAAGTAAAAAAAAAAATGAATAACTACCGGTAAACATATCAGGGAGTTCAACTCTTCGCAATTTTCATGAAGTAATTCATACGCGTGGTGCAGAGCAGTTATATCCAGGTTTACGTTGTGTGATAATTTTTCGAGTTTCCTCAAGCTTGGATCTTTGCTAGCTTTTATATTTAAGAAAATTTTGTTTACATGGGCTCTTAGAATTTGAAGTCTCCTTAAAACAGAATTTATTAAAGTGACATAGAACAACGTCTCAACGTCATGTATATGAGATACAAAGAACATTGCAAATATATATTGTTTGCTCTCAATAAAAAGGTAGATAACTAAAACCGTTTCCATTAAAGCTAAACTGCAGCACAACACAACGACGAATATTATTTCACAATAGGGATTTGTGATGTTTAGATTATTTTCAATTTTCAGAACTCTGTCAAATACGCATAACTTATCAACAAATTTCATAACTTTATTTCTTTGCAGAAATAGACCATTAAAAGAAACAAGTAAATATTTTACGTAGATTATGTTTTTAAATATAGTTAATGTAAAATTATATGCATCATTTTGAAATAATAGTACGATCACAAATATGATATGGGTCAAATTGTAAATGGAGGCGAATATTTTCCACGGTGTATTATTTTTCATTAAGAATGATCTGTTTATTCCTAATATCGTACTCAATATTAAAGGAAACTTTAGTTTAGATATGATTCTAAATGAATCTGTAAGCTGCTTATTTTCTTTTCTTTCATTATCCCACGCAGTAACTTTCGTTGCTCTTACTCGACCTTTCATTTTCATAAAACAACAACATCAAACACAACAACACAGTGCAAAAACTGGAAAGCTTCTGATAATCCAATAAGTTCACGTTTTATATCGTTTCTGTGACACTTATAGTAATATCGTTTATTAATACACAAAGTGTATTCGTCACAATAGATTATAGTCAATTAAATGAAAATTAAATTAATTTTTGTTAAAGTTAAAAAAATATAACTTAAAAATAATCTAAAATTATTAAAAATAATTAAAAAAAATAAAAGTTTAACTTAAAAAAAAATAAAAAAAAAGTTAATGCTTGACTTCGATCCCACCTGATAGAAAGTGGCTATGATGTCTAAGGTGTTGGGCACACCAACTTAGTAAATGCCTATTCACTCTTCTCTTGAAGACTCCTACACACAAGAAAAAAGTACTGGATTTATTTTTATGTAACTTCTTTTGTTATATAGTTAAAATATACTTTGAAGATCTGATTATCTGATGTACGAAACAGACCAATATAACGCCTTAGAAATATTTGTTCAACTTGAAGATCACATTCTGACGGCATAGAAATATATGTATATTAATTATCCCGGAATAAAATAATGGGATTTTCGAAGCGAAGCAAGGACATTTACTAGTTTATTAATAATTTATTTATAAACAATCCGATATGGATCACTAATTTGTAAATTGTCGATATATATCACTAATTTGTAAATTGTCGATATATATCACTAATTTGTAAATTGTCGATATATATCACTAATTTGTAAATTGCCATTAATTATTTTGTAATTAGACCTTTATTTCAAAGGTTTTAGGTCCACACTTTAATGACTGACTAATGATTACTGGTATCCATTCATTACTTAGGAGAATTAAGGAGAACCTAAGAGATTGACTACAACTTACTAATGGCCTATTATGATATCGGAGACGGAAATTAGTAAGGGCTTAACTTTTTAGAGCAAATAATTAGAGTTATGCTGTTATGATGGTGCATCTCAACCTATCACGGCCCACTATCGAGCACGGGTCTCTTCTCTGAATGAGAAGGTTAACGTCATAGTCCACCACACTGGCCAAGTGAGGATCGATAGACTCCACACACCTTTGTGAACCTAATGAAGAGGAACCTATCAGCATTGCAGGTTTCCTCACGATGTTTTCCTTCACCGTAGCAAGCGATAATCACGTGAAAACACGTGCGCGCTGATGGTTTGAACCCAGGACCCCCCATTCGAGAGACTAACGTTCAAACGTGTTCGATCCCCACAGGACACATCACCCCCCAGGACAAAGATTTATGTGATGAGTAGGAATGCTTGTTCTGTGTCTTGGTGTAATAAAAATATGTATATAAGTATGTATTAAAATATATATATATAGATATATATATATATATATACATATATATATGTCAAATCGCTTTACTACGCACTAAGATTCCCTACACCTTTGGATAATGACACACTGCCATCAGAACCCAAACTAAGCATTAGCTTGTACTATGGTGATCAGACAACTGATAAACACACATACATATTTTTTAAATACATACTTACATAGATATTTACACCCAGACACACAGAACAAACATCACAGAAAAGTTTGACCTGGGTGGGAATCGAACCTACGACCTACAGTGTAACAGTCAGGTTCACTACCCACTACACCAACCGGCCTGAAAAATATTAAACAATACCATTTTTATCTTTAAAAAAGCGACCCAAGATGCCTCCGGCAAGTAATATGATGATACTATCATTGTCAACGTAGTCGCAACCCAATTCTCTCTCAACCCATCAAGGACCACTATTGAGCACGGGTCTCTTCTCTGAATGAGAAGGTCAAGGCCATAGTCGACCACGATGGCCAAGTGCGGATTGGCAGACTTCACACACCTTTAAGTTTTGCAAATTACGCGGCATGCAGGTTTCCTTACGATGTTTTCCTTTGCCGTTATAGCGAGTGACATTTTAATGCTTAAAATGCACATAACTCCGAAAAGTCAGAAGTGCGCGTCGTAAGATTCGAATCTGGACCCCTCGAGTAGAAGGCCGAATTTTTAATCATCACGCTATCACCGATCAAAAAAAGATCTATACTTGGTGCAAATTCGATCTAGAATCTTTTCTATACTAAATTGACCAGTTTGGGAAAAAAAAAATTAATTAAATTGCACTGAGTATAGCTGTTAGTTTCTATTAAATAAATAACGATATATTCCGTACGATTTTCTATTTAGAGAGAGAGAGGGAGAAGGGACATAAGCTCAAAGGCCACTGCGACCCTAGCCCATTTAAGCCGGTGTCGTATGATGAAGAATATTTGCGTGAGATGTTACCTGGCTGCGCGGTGCTAAACATCATGAGGCCAGGCTCCGCGTTGATGACGGGCGGCGGCCGCGCCACCGGCGTCGGCGTCGCCGGTAGCTGGTTGCACTTCCACAATGGCTGTAAGTTTACATTTTATAATATTATTTTTGGTTTAACCAATTTCAAAAAAAGGTGGAGGTTTCGACTTATATCAATTTATGTAGGAACCTTCAAGATAAGAGTGAATAGGCATTTACTAAGTTTGCCCAACAACTTAGACATCATCGCCACTTACCATCAGGTGGGATCGATGTCAAGCATTAATTTATTCTACGTAAAAAATAGCTTTTTTTGCTAGAGCATTATATAAGTTTAGCACATCGCGGACTATGTAAAATTTTATTATTTTTGTACTATAGTATTTAAGATTTTTTTTATCTTCATTATTATTATATTATTTCCGTCAATATTTCGATCGAGTTGAATGCATCAAGGTCATGATCGGCTCGACTTTTTACTAGGTGGAACAATTTTGATGTGATTTTTTACTCGAATTTTGGTGGGTAGCCTCATTTAAATCGATAATTTGAGTCGAACCTGTTGAGTTATCTCTAATAAAGTGTGTTAAATTGACTTTAACTACGCTGATGTAGTTTAATTTTTTTACAAGTTATATATTGCTATCTGTCTCGGCTGAAAATCTCATCCGCAACCCTGTTAGCTAAAATTTACAAACAGCGAGCAACTAGCAATCAGCAACAATAGCACAGACTATCGAATAGTTTCACATTGATACTATTCTTTCATTCTCTCTTTCGCCGTTTCTTATCCTCAATATAGCACCTTTCCGGAACGGTGGCAGATTAAAATAAAATGTTGACGTTCATAAGTGTATTTTTAATACGTGAAAAATAGCGCGAATGCTATAAGAATCCAGATTGTCGCTGATACGTAATGCAAATTTGCAATCTACGAGCAATTATCGTACAATTCTCGTAATCGCTTTCTAAAATTATCTGTTGCTTTTAACAATAACTACTACCTTAACGTGCCCTACAAAGCACGGAAAGGCTTAAAAAGTTAATCCTACTGACTCAACTCCGCATAACATAAACTAAACACAAAGGGATGTAAACTCACCACAGACTTAATCGGAGGGGGCTCTTTCTTCTCACTGGGCTGGACCCTGGTCAGGGAGATACCGGGCGGCAGCTTCAGGTCGGCCACCTGCACACACACTCACACAGACCGTTCATTGACATTATTAAATAAAAGCATATCTACAGGACATTAGTACGTATAATCTGTTTTTCTAATCCGTATAAATCTTGTGAACAAGTCAGTGGATGACGTCACAGTTTTGCTATAAAACCATCTCATCATATGTTTAACACACTAATATCCTTGTCCGGAACCATTTTTCAAAACACAATACGGGAGTTTTATAAAAATAACAAAAAAATCGTAGAAATTTTACTTTGTAAATAAAATTGTATATGAAAAAATATAAAAAAATCGCGGAAATAAAAGTATTGACACAAAGATTGTTTACAAGATTTGAACGAATGAGAAAAACAGACTAGAACAGATTTTGAAAACAATAGATACCACAATACTGTCATACCAATTTTTTTTTTTTTTTTATTTAAGTGTATGTCCCAGTTACAGACTTGGGGAATTGGTCTATTTAAAAATATATCAAAAAAATCAAAAAATCTTGATTTTTCATACAAGTCCTCATTTCTAACTGTGTTAAGAGCCACCTATTAAGAATTTTAATAACACTTGTATCAGGTGCCTCTACTCATCCTATATAATACTACACATATATAAGAAAAGAAGAAGAAATCTCCTCCTCATATATAAGAAAAGAGTTGAAGCAGTTTATTTTATCCAGCTTATTATTTTTTTCTTTCTAACCTAGCTTGAGTTGGTTACGTACAAAGTTCCTGTATTTTAAAACATTTTGAACATTATTGGGGTAACATTGTTTAAAGATACAGAAGAAAAGAGAAGGAGGATTATGTTTAATTTGGCTTCTTTGTTCTTTCTAACAAGGTTAAGTGTACTTTCTTTATTATTTTACTTTTTCTTTCAAATAACAGTCTGTGGTATTATAGTACTACATAGATTATGCAAATATTTACCAACAAGAAGCGACATCTGCATACAAACAGGGAAAATATAACTATTAAAAAAAAAAGATTTTTCTATATAATCTTAAGGAATAGGAAAGATATGAAAGGGAAAATTAGGAGACGCGAGTGTGATAGGGATAAAAGAGAAGAATCTTCTGATCTTTTCTTCTTTCTCATTTTTTAGTCTTTCTCCTTTACATTCTTCTGTCACCCGTTCTGAAGTAGCGCCTTGTTTTTATCATTATCGACACTGATAATTTGAACGATGTACCAATTATCACCATTTTCTGTCTTGCTCACTTCCAGAGGCTCGTTGATATAACTCTTCCTGTTACTACTATATATAAGAGATCACTTACTATCAGATTCTTACCATAATTTACCTGCTTTAAAGCATTAAGAGGGTCGAAGGGGGGAAAAGAGGAAGTAGGACACTTTAATAGGCTTTGGTTGTTGTTAAATCACAGCGCTTCTTGTTAGCATTCCAATAAATGTCAGAAAACAGCAGCGTAACTGAGGTAAGCAACATTTCATATATTATATTAATATTATTTTAGTACATATATGATAATTACATTATATTATTGCCATAAATTTCCCTGACCTTTTTATAAAGACATCAACGACCGAAAACATATACATACATACATACATAAACAAATACAAATATTGAAAGGTTAGTCAAAAATGTGGAGAAATTTATGGCAATGACCACCTCACCGAGACTTACTGCCACAGAGTCATTAATGGTTCCTTAAATCTTCAGCACATACACATACAAATCTGTACTAAGGAATGATTTAAGTAAACATTTAACTGACTGAGTGCGGCAGTTGTATGTGTGTTGTAAAACTACATAATGAATAATACATTTATGTAACAGCGCTTGCACACTATCCAATCTGATATAGTCTACCCAATCACCGTCTGAATAATTTCCGATCATTATTGTTATATATATCGATACCTCCCACGTAAGTTGTTGTATCCCCAAAATCGCAATTTTACAGTAGAGCATTTTAAAGATT